>MNCL01000241.1:0-157469 GCA_001932985.1 Proctacanthus coquilletti
TACACAACGCGATTGTTTCACAAACTCAATTGCAACACAGATCCAAATATTGAAAAAGACTTGAAGTTGCAGAAAAGAACAAAAAATGCGCTTATTCCATATGAAGAAATTTACAAACGCGTCTGCTAAAGTAAAAAAATTGTGATCAGTAAATTCGTATCATCAACCAAAATCTACTATAATTATCGAACCCGAAAAAAGCCAATAGTTCATTTCATGAAGTGGTAGCTATGACAAAATAAGACACCCTTCTGGATTAAGTTTCTTTTAGGGACTCTGTGATTTGTACGATAACCAAAGAAAAGAAGAATTCTGTTTTTCAAAACCTCTGACGACAAATAAAGACTGGTTTTAATTTTCTTTGTTTTTTTAATTCTTACGTATAATTTGTAATTTATTTCTACATTTTCCATATTTATAAATACATTATAATAACGTAGCATGAAAAGTGTATTGAATGTATTTAATATTATTTGAAGACCCTTCGACTTTAATTTCAAGACTCTTCGTTCAGTCGAAGCAATCTCCATAACATTCTTGCCTCATTTTACACGGTGGTTATGAACATATTTACGACATTTTCCTATATTTTTTGATTCGATTTACACGGTTTGTTTCGGATGAAGCTATCCTACGTTTTTATATGCATGATTTTACACGAATTCGATTAGCGCGAGTTTTCGTGGAACGTAACTACCGTGTAAATCGAGAGATGGGTGTACTCGTATCTTTGTCAAAAATATAATTTCTCACTATAATTACTACTGCTACTATAAAAATTTCAAATAAAATATCTTGACTTAAAGCGAAATATGAATAATATCAAGTAGCGACACTTCAATGGAGAGCCCAAAAGAGACAAGGATGCAAATAGTCGAAAGCTCTTTACGATTGTTTGGTAGAGCTTTCAAGAATCCAAAAGTTCTTTCTTCCATAAGCTCTAGTGGTTCGAGAGAGAAGAAATTTCTCAAATGCATTTAAAGGGAAGTGTGAAGAGTACAAATATTGCTGGCAATCAGCTGACTTCAATAAAACATCTCAACTACGAATGTCCGAGGTGCATATTATCAAAGATTTCGCAACACATTCTCAACAATGCTGTAGTTTTTACCTACACATTCTCCAATATGGTGTAGTTTTTCGCAAGCAGCCAATGAAGATTAAGGAACGCAATAGCGAAGAATAGCACACATGTAGCACCTGCCAGTCGTTAAATTCAAACATGAAAACATTAAAGGATTTTATTGCAACATCGTTTAGGATAGTTTTAAAAATTAATAAAAGCATAAACAGTCTCAAAAATCTTAATGAGTTTGGATACTCCCCACTCACCCCCTGAACCCCTCTTGTCATATTTGAGTTTTATTTCTTTGATTTACTGTAAATTTACAAATTTGCAAAAAATATTTTCTAATTATAAGAACATTCTAAGCAGATATTTTGCCTAAGCTAACATTCCATCAATGCGATTTAGCAAAATATGTAAACAAGTTGCTGTTAAAAATTATAAATAAACCACCACATGGGAAATACACATGCTATCACCTTTTAACATCCGCCAATTCTAGGGGAAGAGCTTTTGCTAAATATGCCTTTCCTTTTCGCGCATCAACCATTTCTACTTACAGTTTTTACACCTTCCGCGAATAAAATTCCTACGCATACCGATTTAATTTTTATAACGGTAAATTTCCCTCCTTAAGGACTGCCGCTTCTTCATACTATTCGTACTTCGATTAAGATGTTCTAAGTGCAAGCCAAAGTATACTTCGGTGCAGGTCTGATAATTGTGTAGATTCTTTAAAGTAGGGAATTTCGTGGAATTGAAATAATTATGGTTATGAAACAGACCTTCCGTGTTTATAATCATATTTAAGCTAATTTCACTAATATTAAATAGAATTTCTTTGTATTAGATAAACTTGCTTGAAGTCTGAATTCGAATCAAAAACATTCTTAAGAGCCCAAAAGAGTTCTAGAATACCTCTCGGTCGCAAAATAAGGTCCATGCACGCATATTGGTTGCAGAACGGAGCCAATTTCCTTCGCCTTTGTTGACAGTTGGGTAATTTTATTCAATGCATCAAATTCAGTCGTGTATTTCCGTAAAGTATTCTGATTACTAGTTAATAGGATTATTCTTTTCTACATATGGCTAATAAAGTTGCGGGTTTTTGAAAGGCATCCAGATTAAGTCCGCGTAGCTCCACTAGGGTGTTATAACCTTTTGCATTGGTCTACACAATAAACAAATAAGAAAAATATTCGAAAATCTGAGGCACTTTCAACTTTTATTTGATAACAGAAGTTTTAGCCGAAGGAAAAGGGGGCTCTAATGCGTTGATGTATTTTCTCAAATATACTCAAAGATAGTAATTCAATGAATATAAAAGCACAACCCGTGTTCGTCACTAATCAATATAACGCGTACATTATTAGCATTTTGTTTGGCTATGCACAAAAATCTGTCAGGACTGCGTGTGTGTTTAAAAGTTCCATGTTATGAGCCATTTTATTTGCCTTGGACATAAGTTCATGATCACAATCCTATATCGAGGTACTTTTGGATCCGATGTTGTCCCAGTAAAAAAGTGCCCTTCGACCTTCATCCCCAAGCCTTTCTCGATTCTGTTGATTCATTTTCATTTATTTATTATTAAATACAAAATCAGTTAGAGTAAGCCTGTCTATATTTTATAAGGTAAAGGGATATAGATTTTGCAGGAATTTCCTCAAAACATTGCCAGATTACCTTGAAAAATGAGCAAACCTGTTACAGCGAAAAAATCTGATGAAAAATAAACTATACGAACTACATGAAATTTTGTGAATAAACTACAAATTTGAAGAATTCTACTTCTATTCTTTCTATTTCTGCTCAAAAAAAATCGTCATCTTGAAAATATCGTGTTAAATTTCCAAGTTCAGCTTTATAATATTAAAAAATTAAGGACAGACAGATTTGCAAAAGCGGGAGTAACTTTGAACTTTGCCAAAACTTTAAACGCATTTTTCAATCCGATATGTTATCACAACTAATTGAGAAATTTTACTAAATCAACTTTTCACTTGTGCAGGACAGTTATCTCTACCTGTTGTACTAAAATAATTAAGAGACATCAAAAACTGCGATTTGTACCAATAAAAAGCTAAGGAAGGAATTGAGAAAAACTTAGAAATTTACTTTGATTCCAGCCTTTAAAAAAAAATTACAATTGTCTGGTTATTCTGGGTCTACTCTATGTACAGCCTTCAATAGATTTCACGACTGGTCGATATTTTTACTTAAGATCATTATCTGAGAAGCTGCAACCCACCTTCTAGCTTTATAATGGAATGTAGAATAAACATGACCTGGAATTTTCTTTACATGAAATAATGATATATTTAAGTGTATATAAAGTTTAATTAATCTAACTTGAACAAATTTTGGAAAACATTCCAAAGCATCCAAGAAAAAAAGAAAATCCCCTGTGTTACTTAAAAATCATGTGGAAGGCTGATTATTACATTAGTGTCGACATATTTTAAATCGCGCGTATGTTACGATTTCGCATATTTTCTATTTGTGCTACATTGTAAGAAAATTCCGGTCTATAGTTTATAAAAAAGATCTTTATAAGAAAGAAACTATATCCATTAAAGCTGATAATTATTTTAATCTTTACCTTTTATAGGCTTTATACTAGTGCTATATTATATTTTATTTATATTGTACTAAAAGTCTAGTCAATTATGAATGTTCATAAAAAACCTTAAATTAGCAATTACTGAGATAAAATGTGTTAAATAATACTTTCCAGAGAATCTTTAAACAAAGTGAAATTAGTTTAGACTTCTTGACATGTATAAGGTTTTATAAATTTAGTTTGGAACAGACATCTATTCGTGCTTAACCCCTCATGAGAAATAACAATTATGATTGGTGCAAATTTTTTTATTAATTTTAAAGTACAAACCTTGATTTAAAAATAACGATAATGCGACAAAAAAATTTTTTAAACTCATCCTAATTTCCCGAATTTCCAACGAATAAAATACTAGAAATAAATACGAAGGTAGTGAGGGGTCTTTTTATTTCTTAACAAACGCAGAATTATCAATGAAATTTAGCTTAGTTATAAGTTTATTATAAATATAAGTTTATCATTTAAAATAAAACATCGATAAACAATCGCAAAATAGAAAATCATCAGTCAATAGCCGTAGACTCAATTAGTTGGCGTCTGTTCCTCCGATTTAGTAGATTTGGTTACCAACAAGATTCTCAATACTCTGTGTATCACAGCACACTTATACTGTTCCACTAGTTTATTATATTTTAACAATTTCGTACATTCTTCAACATTATTCAGTAATTGAAGGAATAAAACCTACTTTAGACTTAACCAGTTTAATATACACTATTAAAAAATTGTACATGCGGTATCATTTTTTTTACAATGCAAACAAAAGATTCTCGAATGCAAGTTTAAATAGGTTTTATCATTATTATTTTCTCGTAGCAATTTTTAACGACGCTAAAGCTTTGCATTCTGTGTAGTTTTCGATTACATTGGATCCGTTCGTTATTCAGATTATTTGACTGATATCCAGTATTAGTCACTTCTGTAGCATGTGTTAAAACGAATAATGAATAGACATCCATATCTGTATGTATTTTTTTAATCACCATTCTCGGTACACAACACCCATTAGACATCAACAGGGTTGTATACAAGGTCCTGTTGTCATTGGCGCGGTGTAGGTATTTGTTCGCGATGCGCTTTCAGTTTCGACTCCATTGCCTGAAAGTTATGTAATTTCTTTAAAGAATCACATGATCTGAGAAATATTAAATAATTTTACGAATATTTTCGGGTAACTCAAACTTAAAAATGATAAGAGAAAATGAGAGGAGCAAAAACCAAAACCGATGCCTATTTCTAAAACTTGCATGGTGTATATTTTTTCAAATCATAGTATACACTATTTTGTTGCTTAGGATTAAAAGTCAAACCAAAAATAGGGCTGAAACGTTTAATCAAAGCAATATTTAACTGAACGAAAAATGCTCGTTATAATTATTTGCTTTTCAAGTAGAAATCACGATGTTTTGAAATTTGAAAAAAAGCGCTGATCATTCTCACATCTAAATTCAACACGTTGACTCACGCTGACATGCCGCTTTGTCATTGATTGTTATTACGTGACGCACATTGGTCTGAAATCCTATCTACAGCAGTTATATTGAACTGCATATTGCTTTCTTATCGATTTAACTTACTGGGGGTAACCCTGGGGCGCTGAAAGCTATTTTTTTAATATTCACTTGTTCTGTACATTTCGTTTTTGTGTTATTGTGAATCGAAAGGGATAGCAGTCAATGTGTTGCATTTTAGAGAGAATGGTCCTATAATTAACTAATTTCTGAAACGTTCGGAAATTTTGATCATTTGTCTTAGCAGTGCAGAGGACAAATTTAAGTAAAATTCAATATGGAAATTAAGTTGTAAGTGTAATACGGGGATCAAGTTATAACTCATGGAAATTCAACAGAAATGAACAATCCTCGTTAATAACGGATTGGAATTGTACGTGTAATATTCTTATTCCAGCCATTTTATTACATCAATCGATATATACGTACTCAAATCTTATCTTTAATACATAAATCAAATAATGTTCCTTACAAGAGCGGAAAAACTTATTTACGATTTACAAGAAATATTAAACAAAATTGTTCACTTCTTTGGAACCCCTGTATAATTTTATCCACATTGTCTTTGAACGATAAATTCTCTAAAGAATGAATCTAATGAAATGTAATTCAATTGTATGTGAAAAAATACGATTTTAAGCTTATATGAAATTTGCGCTTCCTTATTTAGGATTTGCTTTTGGACGATACAAATAAGAACTTTTTGCCCCAGTACGCTGTTGAAAAATTCACAGCGTTAAGTAACGTTCAATATACATATTTTTTGAAAGGAATTTCTTTGCAATAAATTCAAATATTTTTTGAACAATTGAACGATTTTTACATGTCAGCAACATACTATGCTTGTATCATTAAGCAATCTTTTTGTAAAAATTCAAAAACAGGTATGTAAATTTCTTTTGAATAAGTATTATTGACCAGCAGTAGAAAAGGCATCTGTAAATTTAGTTAAATCCTGGAAAAATTGTCAAGATCATGCTTGGATTTATCACCAGATTGTGGCAATAATATCATTCTTTTAGTTAGTAGAAAAAATATGCTCCCTTTTTTCTTGTTAGTTGTGCAATTTTTTGTTTGTAATATTTATAGTTGAGGTATTTACATGATTCGGACTATCCGATGTGATACCGCTTACTTTCTGTGTGAATCTTTTAAAAACATTAGACCCAAAATTACTTGCGGATACATTGTTACTGCTACGGGTCGCTGATGTCACCGAGCTGGTACTAGTCGATAAATTGTTTTGTAGAGGACGTTCACAAATACAACGAAATTTATCACAGCGCGGACATAAAAGTGTTTTGTCCAACTGAAAAAGGGACATAAGCGTGCAACAGTAACAAAAAGTAAAATAGTAAAAAAAGAACATATTGAGAAAAATAAATCGATTAAATAAAACCCAAACAAAATAAAAAATAACCAAAAAAGACCTTCACTTTAGCAAAGAAAGGAAGTATTAAATCAAGGCGGGCTGAAATGTGTTAAGATCGCTTACATTGAGCTTTCGCAGCATATCTGCAACGATGTTCAATGCACTTGTCCTAGAGCTAGCAGTCATGGCATTTCCATTAAGCATATTTTCGGGATCTGAAAATAGAGTTAGACAAACAGTATTACACCCAAATACCACTCAAAACACAAAACAAATTTTAGGCTCAGTATGGATTTTAAGCATTACCATTCTGGCGAAAAATATACAAATAAATCACAAGACGTGCCTCCGTAACATCACAACAAAAATAGCAACATATAAATTAAATGCCAATCATGCTCTTTTTCTATGTTAGCTTTGATCTCATCGAAATTTAAAATATACAATAGTGCTATTTAAAAGCTAGGCGTGGGCTGTATTTTTGCAAGTTTGCAGAAAATTTGTTTTATTTTAATGACTACAAATAATCGATTTCATGCTTTATTCAGGCATATTTTTCACAAATACAAAATAGGAAATGATATTTCCAAGAAATATATTAAAATATTGTTCGATTATATTAAAATTTGAAGGATTTTTTGAATCGGAAGTTTAAGGCACGTTTTGTTCGGCTTATGTTCGAAATAATCTTACGTTTCAGTGAATGTTGAGCGAAATCAGTAGTAGATACGTTCGATGTTTGTGTCTGCGTTTCAACTTTATTTGAATTTTCTAAACTATCACCTACACTGTTTATATTACTCTTGAGTCTACTCTTCACATTCAGTTCTTGCTTGAGATCTGTAAATTATAAGTGATTTATTTTTCAAATTGAACCCTTATTTGTAATGATATCTTGTGCTACCTCTCGTTTCATCCATTAACCTCTGCAATTTTTCTTGTAAAGCCTCTTTTTCATCCGCCTCCATTTCTAACAAGGCATTCTTTTCGTATGCTTTATCCAACATCGTCTCTAACCCCGCTATACTTTCACTTAAAATCCGGTGTGCTCTTTCGAGATCGTCATTTTTCTGCTCCAATTCTCTCAGATATGCTTTCATGTTATCCTTTTCACACTGCACTGTAGTTAGTTGTTTCTCAAGGTTGCTGAATTCAATGCCGAAAGAATCTAGTTTGACCTAAGAAGGAAATTCGTATCGCAATTTGGAAATCATGTTACACAAATAGGTACACGTTATCAAGCTAACATTCAAACAGTACTCGAATATGAAACGTTTATTAATATTTACTTATATGACCTTCACAAGGCTTAACGGACGGCGTATAATTTTTTTCTTTTATTTGTTGAAATTTGTTATGTAGAGAATAAAACTCATATGAGTGGGGCTTAAACAATTTTTTTTTAGTGTATTACTTATGAACTCTCCAATATATCAATTTAAAAACTTAGAAAATAATTTCAGCAATTCTAGCAAAAAAAATTCGTTTTAAGGCTGAAGTATTCATTCCAAATTAAACTTGAATAACAGCAATCAAGGCTTTCAAAATAAATACCATACAATAAACTAGCTTTCTTAAAATTTACGATGATTTGTTCGCGGATCGTCTAAATTAAATTATACAATAATACAAAATTAATACAAATATATCCGGCGTCTAATTTAAAATCCGAATACTGATGGATTCTCTACTCCTGTACGAAGTAAGATGACATACTGTAAGTTTTGCATGTCGGAAGTCACAGAGTTCCTATTTTTTGACTATGTATACATTAAGAGCTTGACAATCGAAAGAGTTTTCAATTGTTTTGGCTGCATTTATACTAACAATTTGAGAATCATAATGTATTCAGTTATCGACCATAACTTAGATGCCATATTATGGTCATTAAATGGACAAAATAACCAACAGCTCCGTTTTTCAGTAAACACCTTCAATATTATTTATATTTAACTGCTTCACTTGTATAAAGATACAAATTGAAGCTCTTCACTCATGATTCAGAATCCATACAAATTAAGATCAAAATCCTAGAAATTCTTATTTAATTTTAGATAATAATCAACATATGCGTTTCCAATTTTCTAGTGCTCATTTGTACCACACAGTTACAAAATCATCCCCGCAGTGGGGCTAAATTTCGAAATATTGCACATTCTTGCGGCATCAAACAAAAAATCATATACAGAAATTGAAACCTTAGAGAAATTACCAAGAAAATAAGTAAGCAAAAGTGTATCTATCCATTGTGACAAAAAAGAAACTTCACAAGTGCAAAACAAGCAAGGAAAAGGCTAGAAGCAACAGATAATTTGTAGAGTTCCGATTTGAAACTTTGCGATGCGATTAAGGAGCAATCGAAAAATAATGAATACCCACTTTTGAAATAAAATATATCCCCATATATTTATCAAAACTTTCGATACAGCTTCTTAATGAAAACGTAGTCAAAAATATTACAAATCTTAAATTTGAAACTTTTCAATGGCAACAGGGGTTTGCCACCTCCATAAAGCAGATGCCTACCATTAGACAAAACCGAAATCAACCATCCAAACCAAGCTCGGTTTAAAAAAAGAATGAAGCATTACTATGAAATGATGGTTTAATTTATTGTTTAGTGTTGAACAAATATGAAGGTCGTATTTGATATCAGTGCATTTAACTTTGTTTAGAAGCTTTGTTTGAAGTTCAAAACTCCACTGATTTTATAATCATTTTAAAAAATTTATAAACTGTAAAAGAGTGGAATTTTTACTTTATGATTTTCTCATATTTCTCATATTTTTTATTTGTCCAAAATATAGTGGACAAATCGAAATTTACCAGCTGTGGATCACCATCAGTGATGATTTGTAAAATTAAATACAAAAATAATTCGATCTGACTCCTTTGAAGTATTGTTTACCCTGTGCCATTTGCCCTTATCCTGGCCGTTATAATGGACACAGTGAAGAATTATCTTGAATCTTACATTCTCTTTTGCAGTTGTGTGGAAATAGGCCTTATTATGATTGCTAATCGGAAAAACAAAACTAAGAAAAGGCGTTCTTTTTTGCTATGCACATCCTGTAACCAAAGTCAGATGCTGTAATTAATCTGGAACATAATTAACCTCTACGGAATTTAGACCAGAGAATCATAATAATCTACTACTTTTGCGTCTCTAAATTTAAAAATATTAGTATAATCAAGTTATATAGCCAACTACCATTTTAATTTAGATATCGCTCATTTGCTACGGCTCAATGCCATTCCGGTATAAATTTTAAAACCTATTATTATATAGAGACTTACCCTAAGCGACTCGTTTTCTTTTTCCAGCTGTATAACTTGCTTCCTCAAGTCTTTAATGGCATTGTCTTTCTGTACCAGCGTAACCTCCATTTCCGTTTCGAGTTGTCGAGAGTCTTCGACAAACTCGTCGAATTCCTGTTTGGAATCTGTCCATCTGAAACAAGATCCCATTAGTACGCCCGGAGGAAGCAATAATCGGACATGGCTACTCTTTGTGAAAATATTTCGCTCGTTCCTTCCAATAGCGACACTCGTCTTCGACGCTATTGAAAATCGGTGGCGTCTCCATGCTTTGTTCTGCGATTAGCAGTCGTTTTATAGCTTATATCACTTTAGCCCGGGCTCTTCAACCGTTCATTTGCCTGTAATGCATAATTTTATATGAAAATAACGCAAATACCCGGACAGTCGCACTTCTCTTGTCAATACTTCGTCTTTACAGGTGATTTCTAAAATGACAGCTGTATCGCAAATGAAATCATCGTACCTTGGGAATTACGGATTTTATCCAGTGTACCGCCGTCGCACGTTTACTACGCTCCCTTGACTACAACTTTCTCAATGTACTTACTCAATATTGTTGCGACTCCAGTTAACCGTAGGAAATCGGGCTCACACGGAACAGAAGCAAGCAAGCAAGAAATGACATAAAAGGGCCCAACGCGAAACTTTACGAAGCTTTGCACACACACACTACAGCAAATCGATATTAGTCACTACCGTAATAAAGAACCTTTTTCACGCGGGGGAAATTTACTTTTGCTACGTTTCCACGCATATTCTACACCATTAAGAAAATTAAGGCATTCTCAAAAGGGCTGATTGCAGCAATATAAATAACGGTATATCGGAATTATCCTTGGGGCTGAAATATTTGGAGAAATTTAACTCGTTCAAACTCCTACTTGCACTTCGCTCTCCAGATAAACTCTATACAATATCACTTTAAATGGATTTGAATCCGGTTTGTCCAACGGCTGCATGGAGATTGAATAACAGAGATAGCATTTGGATTTTATGATTTAACGTGAAATAACGATCTGAATTCTATTCTGTCATTGCATTGGGAATCAGAATTTGGCTTTCGAAAATCTCTAATTTAGGTGGATTTTGCATACACCTTTATTTGGTTTTACAGCATGTAAAGTGTCCCGATGCCATGCAGGCTTCTTGTTTTTTCCCATGCTCGGTAAGGACAGGAAAATTGTTTTTTTTCCGAATGTATTGCCTTGTCGTTTTGAAGAATTGGTACTCATAATTTCGACTTCGTTTAGAAATCCTAGGCTATGACCTTTTAAATTCAATGGGAACGTTTGACATCGAATTTGGATAAGTGGTAGACGTATAAACAGAAAGCTGGTGTGTCTGGCCGGGAGCGGAGAGGTCCTTTCACTTCTTGTAATTTTAGTGTGGATTCTCGTATCTCTAAGAAATGAGAATCATCTGAGTTGGTTCAACGGTAAGATTTATTATAAATGCTGTCGAAAATTCGAATCTTGCTCAGACTTCCTTTTAAACGATCGACGTGTTTACAATGAGGTTGCAATTGATGCACTTACATTCGTGTTGCAGAACTAGGAGTACGTGCAACACACAGCCTAAATGATCGATGACAGCAGTTCCGTGCAACCTCGCTTTATAAAACTAAACGGTTTTTAAATGAGTCTGCATAGTCCACTTCGCTTTGTCGACTACACACGCGATATGCGGTTTTGAAATTTCCTTCAACTGAATAATCCACCGGTGCAAGATAACAATGAAAATTTTTTACAACGTGGAAATACATAATTATTCAATTTTTAAAATAATTTGTATTAATTTCCCCCGCTGTTATTATTGATTGGATATCCTAAATATTTTCCTTTCCTTTGTAACAAATATCACTGCTATCCAAAAATTTGTCCTCGCTATATGAACTCATTATACATTGATTTAACTACCATTGGGAGGAATGAGCTAACTTCCACGCTTTGATTTGCACACAACACAATAAATCAGCTCGCAATCAGCTCGCTTAACTGCTATCCTGGCTACATATAGCGAATCAGGATCTAGATAATGCTGCAGACCTAAATGCAAAATTCTATACAAATTCCCCAGAAGTATCTCAAATCGCCGTTTTTTTTTATTTGAGTTGTTGTTTTTGTTCAATCGCGAAACATAAAGTGGAATATAAGGAAAAGTGTCTATTAAGGGAGATGTGTGACAATAATTATTTAGGTTGAAGTTCCAAAAACGTCACACATCCGATTGACTTGAAATTTTGCAAAAACATTCGATGTGGCCTTTGTGAATCCGCCAGAACATACTACGTTCATTTTGCAAGTGATGAATATATGATGCATGCATTGTTACTGTCAATTAAAACGTTTTCAAGAAATACTTTATGACGAATTATTCCACAACTAAAGTATTGTAAAAGTACAGAAAGCACATTTCGATTTAATAAATTTATATCTGTATATCTTTATATCGGTAAATATGTATGTATATCTTTATATCGGTAAATTAATGATCAGTCTAAATTCGTTAAATGTATATTTTGTGCTAGTATCCTTCTTTAGTGATTTCAGTCAATTCCAGATTATGCATAGATAAAATTATTAAAAACTTGAGTTCTAAGCTTTAATGGCGTCAAATGTTTGACGATTGTTTTATATTGTCAGTGATGGCTGTTCTGTTTTTAAGTCATTCCTCCAATGGTTTGATTGACAGTTTTTAATTTTCTTTAGAAAGTTTGGAGTTTATTAATCGTCGTTGGAATTGGAGAAGGGATTCTTTTAAACTTATACCCGTAAGCTCGCAAATAGTCTAAATAATTCCTTTTGTCTATGAAATATTTCTTTAAAGAATAGTGGTGAATGTCAGCTTGACATTTCCTGCACAAAAGCCGAGGAGAGTCCATCGAAGAAATCTCGCCATTCTGATCGAATAGCAAATTAGAAGTTTTGTTTATTATTTGGTTTTCTTATAAGTGCCGCGATGAGTGATGCTGAAAAGGAACCCCTATTGATGAACAGCGACGATCCCTGGGCTCCTAATCTAAGGGGAGGTGGTGCCGGAGGAGCTATGCCGACAGAAGGTGAACATGAAAAACACAGACTTTTCTTTGTTTAATTGAATTATAAAATACCAATGCAGCATATCGCCGACGGTCGGATTAATTGAATGACCAAAGCGTTGATATCGCAGAGCTTGCTCGCGGCTGTCCTACTAAGTTTCACAACAAATGCTTAGGCTGTAATAGAAGCCTAGTTAGTGCAAATTTGCAAGTTTCCGAGTTTACTTTGGAACAGAGCCGTATTCATTCATGTTTCATTTTCTGCGATCCACTCCCTTAGGCTTCCATTTATATTCTTTATTTGCAAATTTCTCAAAGATGTCCGAAAATCTTCCGTGAGGAAACATAAATATGGGAATCGCAAAATTTGCGATGACTCATATCAACTCAGTTATCTGCGATGCTTTATCGTTTGTAAACTGAAACGATTTTCTACAACGGTGATAAGTTGCAGCACTTTACTTTAGTTGTAAAAAAGCATTACTACGTTCTTATAGTTTTATGACAATTTAAAAAAAATCTAAGTTGAATATATATTTTATTTAATATATCGATACAAAAATAAGTAGAATAGCACAGATCCGAAAACATTTTAGACTCGATTTTCCCTCGCGTAAACATAAGTAATCCGCTTATTTTAGTTGTTACTAATCGATGTCCGCGACCTCACCTGTAAAGAATATACCTTAAATCGAACAAGTCACCGGTATATGTTGAGTAACGGATTCTCGCGACATCATCTGCAAGAAGTACAATGCCTTGAAATGAGTAAACTCGTCGGTGTATGCTTATATGTATTACATATGTAGATAATACTGTCGGGGACTTTCCTGTGAAGTATTTGTTGCACTATAATGGATGTTCTTTTTAAATATGTTGGACAGTAATATTTTTCGGTCCATTTCTGCAAAAAGCATGATAATTTATAGCCTGTGTTTCTTTGGAAGGTGTAAAACTCAAAGATTTACTGCTGTAAAATTCTTATAATATTCAAGAAAAAAGTAATAATTATCTTGTACATAGTTATTTGAGATTTTAGTATTATCGCTCGTTCTGCATTTAAAAAATCGAAAGCTTTAAATATATGAGATTTCATCCATATCAATTTATTGGTAAAAATAACGTATATATATGTACATTTGTACTAAATTCTAATAATGGAAAATTGCAGTCAAACCAAATCAAACTCTGCAATGAGGCAAATGTAGTAGAACAATTCGAGGTGCAGAATATATAAAATTTCAGGCAGTCGGGATGTATGTATAATAAATATGAACGTATTTTTTGTAGACTTTTATTCCTAAATGTAGCATGCAATATTTTATTATTTCTTTAATAATTAGCTACATCGGCGAGGTGCAAACATATCCCACCGTTCAAATTTTTACAAATATACTCTTAAAGCCACAAGCGGGTTTGCTGCCGCTTAGATACACAAAAAGTTGTTTTTTCAAGAATAAGTTTTAATTGTTTTGATCGATCCATTACATAAGAAATAAAAACATGTTACAAAAATAATGTTATTAAAAATTATAATTTTAGCTTGGGGTAGTTGCGTGGCAAAATCCGCCGTAGGTTACATGAACTGGTAAAGGCAAAGGAATGTTTTAAAGGATGTTTTTATCGAGCGTTACTGTCACTAAAAATAGTAATAATTAAAAATTATTAGGTAACAGTTATCATTCGATGTAAATAAGTAGATTTTAAGTTCATCTGATCATTTTTTAATGAATTTTCAGTTATTATGTACATTTTTTAGTTTTATGTCAGTTTGAGTCAGTAAACTTCACAGTATTGTGAAGATATCCTTTTTCTAAAATCAGGCTATGATCCACTTGATAAAATCGTTTTATACATTTAGGAAATAGAGACGGGGTGTAGGCTTACATATAAGGACACTAGGAGATCGGAAGACTTAGAATAAAGTATGTACCCCTAAGCCTCTTTTTACGCCATAGATACGTTCCTAAAAATCACGCTAAACAGAATTCGTGTAAAAGGAACTATGGACGCAAAAAAGCACGAAATAAAAACAAACATCATAAAAGTGCTTTAACTGTGTCGTCTACTTAAAATCAAATTAAAATTAAATGAACCGCCCTTGTTTTTTTAATGCGCAATTATGTGCTTTGGACAATTCCCAATAAATGTAATTTCCTTATTTGGAATATTCTAAGTTGAAAAGGGAACCAAATTCAAATGCAAACAAATGCAATTATTCGAGGAACCCTCAATAAGTAAAATGTTTTATTGAGATGAGAATATATTTTTATTATTAAAGTTTTCTGAAATTACGGATTTTTCTTAAGTTCAGTTTAGTCGCGGGAATAAACGTGAAAAAGTTATTTTTGTTATACTAATTCGCGTAAAAAAGGGCTTAGGTGTATGTAAATTTATCGTTTTGCCGGATAGATCTGAAATTTCAAATCAACAAATATTGGCGAAACGTTGATATTTATTCTGAACAATGAAATGAATAACGCAATTACGCCTCCTTTTGGAAGTAAATAAACTTTTCAAAATTCCTCATAAGAAAATTCTCATGTAATTCAGTTTGCGTTATAGTTTTTGTGAACCTCATGCATATTGAATTAGTTCTATAGGGGTTTTCAGTTCGACTTTCTACTTTATTTTCCACATTATGGAAAGTATCAGTCTTTGGAAAAAATATGAGGATAAGGATTACTAACTTACCAGAGGATGAGGATTACTAACTTACAAAAGAATTCGCTAAAAATTTTAAGCTCTTTGTTTGAAATTTCAGAATAACATTTTTAGTTTTCGATGCTATCATATCCATACACTTATTTTTGAATATTTTTCATATTTTATTGGAATATTTTATATAGAACGAGATGAGGTACCACTTTTATTGTAAGACATGTTTATTGTAATCATGTTAGTTTTAGTATAAGACGAAAATAAAAGTGGTGTCTTGCTCATACCTAAAAAAGAATTTGTCCTTTGCAAACCGAGTAAAAACTTATAAACTTTAATAAAAATGCCAAAATGGCTTAGTTTTGATAATTCATATGTAGATAGAACCAGACTTTGCGAATTGTAAGAACAATCGACTTGAACTTCTCTTTTATTTCATTTTATCTATTATTCGAGAACTGCCAGCATTTGTCATTCTTAATATATAAACTTTTAATATATAAACTTTATAGTCTCTGAAGGATTAAATCCATACTAGATAAATTTACAGTACACCACCAGCTTATTATAAACGTTCGCTTTTTCGAATAATTCGTTAATTCGATTTTTAACACTAGGAACGACGTAAAAATACCAAATAAGGATATTTCTAGAATTCCCAGTGTCTATTATAATCTTTTACTAAAATATTTCTTTTTGATGACAGCTGCAATTCTTTGCGATGAAGCGACTTATGCACTGTTTGATTTCCGGGGTACCATGCCACATTTCAAGGATATTTTGGATAAGTATTTGTTTAAAGCGATTGGATCTTTCATAGACCACGCGTTTCAACAGCAACAAAACGTTTTTAATGGGGTTAAGAGCAAGGTAATTGCCTGTACATGGAAAGAGAGAGAGGGATATTGTGGAAAGACATGAAATCCTTATGGAATTTGGCAGCAGACATGGTGGATTGTCTTGTTGGATGTCCATTAGTCCTCGCTTTATCTAGTGGCAGCAACATAAGACACAGGACATCACTCGTACGTATTGGTCTTGTCGCACTGTACCTTCTACTACGTACAGGGGGTTACGACTTTTACAACCCCACAATATCAATGCAACCCCACACCATGACCGAGGGGATGCTTGACCTGTTGCTGGATACAAGAGGGTTGATACTTCTCTGGCCTCGGTCGTACGAAGTTCATCATCGTAGTGAGTGTCTGGAAGAAGAATTCATCACTAAAGACTATCTGAAAAAACATGAAACTTAAACCAAAATATTTTGATACGATTTTAAGCGAGATATATATTTTTATATGAACCTCTTTCCAGTCATCGACTTTTAGATGTCGATGACTTCTCGCGAGGGACAAGAGGACTTTTATTATTTGCAGCAAAAAGCGCAGCTTTTATTTGGCCCGATTTTCTGTATAGAATGTTTCCCTCTATTGTGCACAAATCACTGCTATTATGGACCATTGAGTAAAGCTTTATCTGTTGGGTTTATAAATAATACTGAAAATTGTACAAAAACTCACTCTTTCGATTCCTCACAATATTCAAAAGGATCATCACTTTTGAAATTCCTCAATAATTGCTTTGAATTATATTGATAATATCTATATTTGAGACAATCATATCGACGTATAATTTTTTTTAAATATTCTGGGTTATGTATTTGTCGCCAAATAAATCACAAATGACACTCAATAGCGAATTGTCGATAAAACGGGTATAAAATATTATTACCAGTAAAGATAATGGTGCAAGAATTGTACAGTAATATAGAGACAGCATTAATGCGTCAAATATTACATCAAACATTCAGGTTTGTCGAAATTGCAAGTGTTTATAATAAGGTGGCGGGGTATTGTATAGTATTAGCGTGTACATAACTGCCGAAGGCACAGTATTTAATTTATATATATTGCGCTATCAGAAAGCAAATACAATTGTTTTGCATTTATTTATATCAAGATGGGGCTACCACGACAGCTGTGTATTCCATAGGACCAAATGAGCTTCCACCGCCGTATCAACAAAGTACTGGTGGTGCGACACCCATGGTAACATGCCGAGTTTGCCAATCCATGATTGATATAACGAATAAGCGAGAGCAACATGTGGTTAAGTGCACCCTGTGCAATGAGGCTACCGTAAGTATACAGAAACTTAATTATAAAATTCGGTTAACCTCCCCTTTTCTATTTATACAGCCTATCAGGAACGCTCCGCCAGGAAAGAAATATGTCCGATGTCCATGCAATTGCTTGCTTATATGTAAAAGCTCATCACAAAGAATTGCATGTCCGCGACCAAATTGTAAGAGAATAATAAATCTTGCTCCGAGTCCAGTTACGCCGCCAGTTCCATCAATGCCTGGAATGTGTCGCGTAACATGCGGTCATTGCTCTGACACTTTCTTGGTAAGTCATCCATCATAATTTGGAAAAGAAAGTATTTGCTAATTAGTTATCGATTCGATTCCAGTTTAACAAATTCAACAACTCTTTGGCCCGATGCCCACATTGCCGAAAAGTGTCGTCCATTGGATCTAAATTCGCTCGTGGAAGAGGAATACTCTTTTTCATTCTAGGCGTCATGTTTTTATGTATTGCGATTGGTTTAACAGCAGGAACTATTGATTATGCTAAGGTATGCATTTAGTCTTTGAGTTTTGGGTTACATCTCAAATCCATTAGAAAATGATCTACTCGCCCTTATAAATAAAGAACGGTTCCACTCATATAGCTCTTTGTCTATGATATATTTGTTAGGATTTCCTCAATTAAATGGGTAAAATATACCTGGGTAAAAAGCGACTAAAAAAATATTTTTCTTGAATTATAAACAGTATTTTCTGACAATTGCAGTTTATAGTTCACAAAATTGAGGAGATGAAGTTTAATGCATTTTTTCGCGAAACAATTTAACCACGACAACCATTACATCTCATAAACTAATTGACCGATTAGCCGTATGAGGGAAGTAATGAAGTTATTAAAACCATGTAAGAAAATGAAAAATCTTGAGAAAAATAAAAAGTGGTATGTTAATAACGGATGTTAAAATCATGTTTTTTTTTAAAGTCTGAATTCTATGAATTATGATGTATTTTAACAACTTGCGCCTGGTCCGGGTGTTATAATGCGGGATTTATCGTTATTCTTTCGTTATCAGATGGAATTTTTGAATAATTTTAATATAAAAACATGAAGAATAAAAACCAGAGACGAAAACAAAAGATGTATGTATAAGATATTCTTTTCCTTTGAAAGGACTTTGTTTTTTTATACCCTGTAAATAATAATAAAAAATGAATTTTTAGAGGCAATTTCTGTTTAATCGACAATATTCTAAGTTTCCGCACTGCTTTTGCAGCTTAAATGTGAAGAAAATTATACTCAGTATTTAAAGAAATTGTATTACTTTTCATAAAAGCCTTTCAAAATTCAAAAACTAAGGAAAAAAGACAAGAAAGATATTTGTTGTCTTGTCTTGTCTTTGAGTGTTTTTCAATATCGTCTAATAAAAAGATCATATGTGAAAATTTTTTATATAAATAATATTCTTATTTTACGAAGTCTAGATAGGATGTCGAAGGTGATTAATATCTATGTTTTATGAGTTTACTTTTTTCCAATTGGCAGCGTGTGGAAAAATTAGAAAAATAGGCGTAATTAATATTTATTTTCTATCTTTTCCATACTAATATTAATGCTCCTAAGATTATCTTTTGTCCAAAATTAATCGAGTAATTTGGGATTGGTTAAAGGTTTTTTTTTTTTGTTTGGTTTCCGAAGGGCAGCCACACGAGATGGAAGGTTGAGCAGTCCACTTTAATTTGTTGCGATCATTTTTATTATATGATGTATACAAGTTAAGTCATTGACTGTAAGAGACTGGTTGAACAATTTGTTTTACTTTTATGTAGTTTTTTTTTATGATCTTCTAAATTATAAATACTTACTAGAAAAATTTTGTCGAGATTCTGTCGCTAAGTTCTAAAGAGATGGAATAAAAAATGTATCACCCACGTCAATTCAGTAGCTTCCGAGGAAATTCAATAAAATAAATAAAAGTATATAACAAATAATCAAATGAACAATGGAACGGGTAAGGGTACTTATTTTACGGCGAAAGTCCCATCAACATTCGTTCAGTAGTTATTATGCAACAACACAGCCACAGATAAATTTCTAATAATGTATATTACTAAAAATGTGCAGAAGAAAGCTATAAAAAGCATTTATATTCAGATTTAGTTGTTCTCGAGAAAATTTAGAAAGGCAAGTCGGAAATCCGATAAAATAAAAATAATTTAACCAAATTCAAAATGAGCTTGAGTTTGCCAAAAACGAATGTATTCAATGGATTTTTTCAAACCAAAGACATAGAAATGTATAGATGAATTGGTAATCTCATTTATTTGCAATTATTATTGCTCGAACTGCATTTCTTGATAACATTTTCATTATTCAACGAACATATTACGTGGCATATTTTGTTGATATTTCACTAACACATAGATACTTTTCCATACCATTAAACCTTTTAATTTATATTATATTTATAAATTTTATACGACCGGTGTCAGACGCGGCAGAACAAAAAATCCATTGTTAGTCACCAGTGAACAACGCGGCCATAACAGTGAGTCTATTGTCGATCACTGGTGAAAGCAAACTGACTGTTTAATTAAATAGTTTATATGAAAAGGAATTTTATTAAAAAAATAATAATTTTATTTTCACTTTTCATTTCAGGCACATGGAGGAGCTTACGCCGCATACATTGTGGTCTTCTTGATTGCTATATTTTTGTTTGCGCGCACTTTCTATTACTGTCGGCTTAAAGTGAGTTTTATTGATGGCCCAATGTAATTATTTTTATCATTCCTTTTTGATATTATGTTGTCATGCTAAAGTTCTTTTTTTTAAATATATAATCCAAAATTCAGTAAGTTTATATAAGTAATTGCAGAACAATAAAGATAAGAAACAACAATAAACGATACAACTTGATAGAGAGGATAAGTACGGTTCCAACAATTAGACAACAAATATAAAATTTGTGTAAATTTATATTCTGCATGATGAATGGATATGTTATAGACTGAATAAGATTATAGGGAGCTTAAATTGGGTTATCTTTTTAAAGTATATAAAGTATAGCTTTATTCTAATATTTGTCATTATTAAAAGGTTTTATTTCAAATTTATCCATTTGTGTTTTCATGCTGTCGCGATGTGTAAGTTGCTAATTCCTTTCGCTTAAAAGCTTTGTTCTATGTAGGATTCAAGAGGTCGTAATGATTTCAATCAGGTAGCCGCTAAGAATGTGGCAGAAAGCTCGTGCAGTGTAATTTTTACTATGCATATTCATCGAATGATCTGCAGACTTTTACACTAGCCCAAGGAAGAAAAGCACATTCCTGAGATACGCTCTTATTAATGGAAACAAAATTGACAAGTCAAGGGTACTGTGTTTTTTGCCATTTTAAGTTAGGATATTTGACAACAAATTTGTTTGAATCTTTATCAAAATGAAGCAACGATTTCTTTCACCAGATTAATTATCGCGGGATTTATTATTTGAATTGGAGTGTAACAAATATGAAGCTCTAGTAAAAAAATTTTGTTAATTTGATTATTTATTAACTTGTCCAAAGCTTCAAGGTAATAACACAGCGTGTTATATGCCCTATACAATTATTTATTATTTTTCCAACGATTCATTGAGCTAATATAAATAAATAAAATAAATATCCTCTTTAATCTCAATATTTGTATCGACAATTATCATTTTGATATTTGTTCAATGTCAAGTTATTGTATACATAATTTCGCTCGTTAACTGCTTCTTTACAGTCTTCTATAGCGGTACTAAGTTTAGTGGTGTTTTGTATTTGAAGAAAATTCATCAATCGGGGCAGAATATAAAAGCCGAACTTTTCAGCGGTTTCCCACATAATTGTGAAGCGTAAATGAACACTTGCACTTGCAGGACAAACTTGTCGTACGATTTCTCGGCCACACTCAAGCTTATGTTATCTTTCTAATTTAGAAAAAATAACTCAGCTATCATTTTATTTATTCACGTTTAATTCTGTTTATATTAATTACGGCTAAACATGTTGCGTATTAGCTGTGAATTGCGTGAGCAACATAAAGCAATGTTACTGAAATTGCTAAGGCAAGTGGGGCATTCTTTGACAAAGTCTCTTGTAACTTAAGAGGGTATTCAAACTCTTTATTTGAGTAAAGCACCAAAAAATTAAGTTAAAAATAGTAAATGTCTGCAGTTAAAGGATTTCGTTTATTTATTTTCTGTTTGCTAAGGAGCCTTCCCCTTAAAGATCAATTGATAACTAAATTAAAAACTTGTGTTAGTTTTAGTTCCTTATTGTGATTGCCTTTATTGTAAAAGAGAAAAAAATCGGAAAGCTTACGAGGAAGTTGATAAGGCATTTTACTTTTGATGCATTCTCACTATTATGTACATCTATTGTAACTACTTTGATATTTAGGAAGAATGCGAATTGTTACAAAAAAAGAGATATAAATATCTCTAATGAATAGTGCCGTTTATATAGACAATTTACATAAAAGTCGGTTTAAATTTATTTATAATGTCATCAAATTTCAATATTGTAAATAAAATGTTTCAACACAAAAGGTGCTTTGTACATTCTTTTCCTTTATTTCCCTTACATAATTTTAATCAAATCGGCTGTTGTAGGAGGTCCCGCTGCAGTGAGTTTGTCTTTTACATCGTTTATATCGAGATTTTTCTTCTTACATATATCTCCCAAATACGTAAGGAATTCTTCAAAATCTATACGCCATTTTCTACAATATTAAAATATAAAATAACGGAGTTAGATGTATATTGGCCTTACTTGAATTTTGAGAATTGTACACCAGTTTCCGTTAGAGTTAATTCTTTCGAAATTAGTTTGGCCTTGTCCATCCAGAAGTCAGCTTGAGATAAAAGAATTCTGTCAAATTTCGGTGCCTCGTTGCTTTCAACGATACCTATTTTTGGGTCAAAATTGCAGTACACGACAAATAGTTCTGGGAACGTTAATTGCACTTGCTCGTCATCTGCCATTTTGGAGACTTTAGTTTACTTTCTAATTTGGTTATTTTCCTAATTGTAGATTTATATTTCTTTATTTATAAATAAATTTAGGGTTTTTCCAGGAACTTTTTTGAGTACGTTTTGACAAGGAATTTTTGACTTAAACAATAAACAGGTATGAAAGTAATGATACAGCGATTAATAGAATTTTCAAGTTTGCTATTTAGTTTTATTTAGTTTTGTTTGTATATTGGAAAACAAGTGGAACTTAATTAGGGAAGAGTACATTATTTCTCTATCTTTTTACTAATTAAACACTAGATTTGTCCTTAGGATTCCAAATGTTAAAAGTGAGACACTAAACTTTTATGGTACAGCTTCTATATTCAATGAAACCACAGGTCGTGGGCAGAACTAGCATTTAAACACGAAAAATACAAACAACTCGCCTAATATTGATTTAACAAGGTAACAAAAAATTAATTTTACAGAAAATGCTTCTTTTAGGAGCTATCAAATGAAAACGGAATCAAGAGGGATCAATAATCGCAAATATATTTTTAACCCACATCATAAAGATCAATAACATGGTATTACTGGAATTTATACATAAGTTGGGAATATTATCAGCAGTTTTTAAGTATTACAAATTTTGATGGCTTTTAGCTGTAACATGTTCAACTCCGACTGTTTGTTATATATCTTTAGGGCTGTTAATGACTAGACATGGCTAGACTGATATAATAAAACTTTTGTGTACACATAACTCACTTTGAGGAGGATGAGGCACATTACTAGCATCTCGTCTGTTATGGTTTTGGATGTTTTCACATAACGCATTAATCGTGCATATATCGGAGATCTAACTTTTGAACTATACAAATATTTAGTTGACACGTAAATAAAAAATAAAAACCTTTTAACAAGAAAGCAAAATTTTCTTCAGAACTAAGGCTCCGAAGTGCAAAAAAATTTCAACGTTTTGAAATCATATTTCAGCTTATATTTAAAAGAGGTAACATGTTTGTGGTACAGCCCCAATTCTTATTTAAGAAAAAATATTCTCTTTCCATTGGGTGTGGCCAACCCGTGTATTGAGTTTGCAGCGCTATTATTCGCATTGATTGAATCTCGCAGCTTATTGCGTAGGAATTTTCACAAAAGAAAATTTTCCAACACGAGCCATATGTATTTTATAATATAGATGTTTGTATAACCGTAATGTGCATATCCCTGTACTCTAAGCTGGCAAATGAATTCTTTGTAACCCTGGTAAATGAAGTATCATTAAGTAGACTACCACTTAAATGTTCTAAACTCGTATTTGTTTTTTTTTTTGAATCATATGTTTAAAAGTGTCACTCAAAAAATGGGAGAAATGAGACAAGATACAAAATTTATTTGTCTCGTAGATAAAAATATGCTTTAGCACAGAATTTTGTATCCTTCTATTTTAACATATTAGTAATTATTCGCATTGAAAATGCAACAATCTCAATATTTGTCTTTTGTATTTTAATAAGTACTTTAAATTAATCTAATTACGATAGATAAACGGTAGACCTAAGTTAACAATGTATGAAACCTGTTCTTTTTTTTGTTTGAAACACACATTTTTTCAAAACCGCCAGGATCCCAGCTTCAAATTCGAGTTTTCCGATTTACATACATTTAAACTATATTATTGATTATGAAATATGAGTAAAATATATGTACCGAAATTGCCAACAGGGTTAAGGAGAATAAGAATATTAAGAATGTCATTAAAACAAATTTAAAAGAAAACAGCACGTCGCTTATTTTCCCCAACAAATGGAATTCTTTGTACTTTACCACTCTGAGGACAGAGTTAATCGTTGTTCATATTTAAACAAATTTTAATATACATTTTTCAACAAAAAGATGACCATTTCCTTGTTAAGTAATCTGTCTCCGCATATTAATTAGCAAAACATATATTTTATAATTTCGCATAGTTTTCAAACTTATAAAGCCATCTTAAATGTGATCCAGTTCCATGGAATGAAAATATCTACTTTTCTTTAGTTGAGAATTTATTTTCGGTTTCAAAAATTACACATTTTCGTTTTTTTTTTGGAGGCAGAGCTTTAAACCTCATGTGTTTTGGGGTGTTCCCCATGGATCCCACAAAACAATGAAATGAGTGCAGCTTTCTTACTTTGTTCTTTGGAAGATCCTGCACTTAAGAAAGATGTCCAATAAATTGAATAATCTACTTTCACAAATTCTATGCACTTGTATTATTCAGTACCACAATCGAACTACTAATCGAATCGAGATGAAGCCGAAGTATGAATAATATAACTGTAAATTTTCCTCAAGTAGTGTCGCTGCTTCATATTATCCATACTTCGATGAAACATTGCGTTTGGTTAAATATAGTTCGTCTAAAATTACGTTACTTTTTCTGTAATTTTTTTGGACAAATTTGGATCAATCTTTCTCTTTCGCTGCTTCTTTTTTAGTGCTTCTTGGGAACTTCATGTTCTACGGGAAATTTAAATTAGCTCCTCGTAATAATAATTTGCAAACAGGGTTGGCAAACATCTAAAAGGCGATTTTTTCTCTGTGGTAAGCCAGCTTTTTGCATTTTTTCTTTCAATGTTCGGAATTCTATCTTTTTCTCGTAACATATTTCTTTCAAATATTGGATATACATGTTGTACGTCATAGCGTCCTCCCTTAAAAGAAATAAGTAGTAATCCAAGTGATAGAAAGTTTTAATCATACTTAAACTTCACGAAATTCATTAAAGTATCAGCTCTGTTCAAAGTTTTTCCATCGAAAAGACCCGCTGTTTTCATCCATTTATCCGACTGGCTTAAAGATATTAGCTTTCCGTCAGAGCGGCAATTGCCATATTTTGAATAAGCTACAAATAGTGTACCAAAAGTTAGAACTGTGTTTTCTTTGTCTTTTGCACTTTCATTTCTATTTGTGGCCATGCTTTCTGCAATTTTTTGGTATTTCGGTTTTTTTTAAAAGGACAAGGAATTTTGAAGACACAGAAATGTCATATTTATTTTTTAATTTAAGTAAACATGGGAGAATGTTATTCTACACTTTCCACTGTTCTCAGCACTCTTTAAAAAACGAATCTTTTAAAACAAACTCGAATACTTTACCCGAAGTACGAATAATATGAAGTAGCGACACCCCTTAAGGAGGAAAATTTACCATTGCAAAAATTAAATCTGTGTGCGTGAGAATTTTATTTATGGACAGTGTAAAAGCTCTTCCCCTAGAATTGGGGGGGATGTTAAAAGGTGATAGCATGTGTATCTTTCATGCCGCAGTACATTTATAATTTTTGATAGCGATTTGTTTACAAATTTTGCTAGACCGCATTGATGGGAAGGTGGCTTAGGCAAAATCTCTGCTTAGAATGTTCTTATAATTAGAAATATTTTTTGCAAATTTGTAACTTTACAGTAAAACGAAGAAATAAAACTCAAATATGACAAGAGGGGCTCAAGGGGTGAGTGGGGAGTATCCAAGCTCATTAAGATTTTCGAGACTGTTTACGCTTTTATTGATTTTTAAAACAATCCTAAACGATATTGCATTCAAATTCTTTAATGGCTTGATATTTGAATTTAACGGCTGGCAGGTGCTACGTGTGTGTTATTCTTCGCTATTGCGTTCCTTAACCTTCATTGGCTGCGTTAAAAAAACCTACGCCATATTGGAGAATGTGTTGGTAAAAACTACAGCATAGTTGAGAATGTGTTGCGAAATCTTTGATAAGATGCACCTCGGACATTCGTAGTTGAGATGTTTTATTGTAGTCAGCTGATTGCTAGCAATATTTGTACTCTTCACACTTGCCTTTAAATGCATTTGAAAAATTTCTCTCTCTCTCTCGAACCACTAGTGCTTATGGAAGCAAGAGCTTTTGGATTCTTGAAAGCTCTGCCAATGCAATCGTAAAGAACTTTCGACTATTTGCATCCTTGTCTCTTTTGGTCTCTCCATTGAAGTGTCGCTACTTCATATTATTCATACTTCGCTTAAAGTTTCTACAATTTTTACTTACAGTTTTTACAATTTAATTTTTATAACGGTATATTTTTCTCCTTGAGGAGTGTCACTACTTCGGTTTAAGGCCCTTTCCTTTCCTATTCATTTCTCTGTGGTGGTTTTCAAAGAAATTCAATTCCAACTATCTTCGCTTTCCAATTACCTAAAGCGCCACCTCTAAGCCGATGAGACAATGTAGTGTACGCGGTGACATAATTGACAAATGTCATTATCGCGGAAAGGGATGTAAACACAGCAGAGAACCTGAAGAAATTTAAGCGTGAAAAACCAGGAAGTTTTATGAAGTCGAATGTTAAAATGAAGAAGGATAAGGTGCTCGATAACGTGCGACCTTTCAAGTTAGCTCACCAGATAGTGAGCTTAACTGGGATCAGCTTCGAGAGGAGGAGTATAATTGTAGGGTCGGTAGCTGCAATAATTTTTCATTTATTGCCATACTTTTAATTTCCAAAGGGCTTTGTTGAGCTGACCATTGTTCCAACGCGAGATAATCTGCGCATAATACGACTCAATGCAAAACAGTGCCGCATTTACCGAGTAGTGTTGAATGATGTTTGCGAGGCCCCGTTTCAGTACTTTGACCCTTTTCTGGATATCTGCCAGACTGACCCTAAGACGTAAACACTGTGGAATTATATTTAAAGTTAATACAATCTATTGCTTTAGACGTTCGCTTGAAACTTTTTCAAAGTTCCATCTACAAGCCGCCCAGAAGACTGATCCCGATCAAAATGCTGGTGAGCTTGTTATTCAGGTTCCTCCAGATGGTTTCCATCTGATTGGCGAAGGTCGAGGTCTGAGGGTAGGAATAGAATTTTCCTTAGAAAGTCCTGAAGGTGGGATGCACTTCGTAATACCTCCAGATGTCGAGGGACAGCCGCCTTCGAATTCTGCTCATATGTTTACATACGGCCACGAAAATTCATCGAGGTTGTGGTTCCCTTGTGTTGATAGCTTTGCGGAGCCCTGCACATGGAAACTTGAGTTCACAGTGGATAAGCATATGACGGCTGTTTCCTGTGGGGAACTTGCAGAAGTCGTTATGACTCCAGATCTACGAAGGAAAACTTTTCATTATGTTGTACAGACGCCGGTGTGTGCTCCAAATATTGCTCTTGCTGTGGGTCCGTTTGAAATCTATGTAGACCCGCACATGCATGAGGTTACTCACTTTTGCCTGCCTCAACTCATGCCTCTTTTAAAAAACTCGGTTCGATATATGCACGAAGCATTTGAGTTCTACGAGGAGACTTTGTCTACCCGGTACCCATTCTCTTGTTATAAGCAGGTTTTTGTAGATGAATGCGACGAAGATGTGGCTGCATACTCGACGATGAGCATAGTATCCACCCATCTGCTCCATTCGATAGCAATTATCGATCAGACCTATGTAACAAGGAAGGCAATGTCCAAGGCTATAGCTGAGCAGTTTTTTGGCTGCTTTATCACCATGCAAAATTGGTCGGATACGTGGCTTGCTAAGGGGATAGCTGAGTACTTGTGCGGGCTGTACTCCAAGAAATGCTTTGGAAACAATGAGTATCGTGAATGGATTCAATCGGAGTTGGCAGAGGTTGTTAAGTACGAGGAGCAATATGGTGGTATCATTTTGGATTGCAGTCAGCCACCGGCACCACTTCCTGTCTCAACTAGTGCACCTGCAACTGTGGCAAAGCAACAACCCGAAATTGTGCATTATTTTCCAATTAGAAGCCTTCATACCATGTCCCCCAAATACATCGAAGTAATGAGGAAGAAGGCACATCTGGTCATTCGAATGTTGGAGCACAGAATTGGCCAGGAACTCTTGCTTCAGGTAATTTTCCTTTAAAGGTAAAGTATAGCAAATATTTAATATAACTTCGGTTTCAGGTATTTAACAAACAATTAGCCCTGGCTACTAATGCAGCCACAACAAAAATTGGAAGTGGTCTTTGGCATCATCTCCTTATTTCCACAAATGTTTTTACAAAGGCAATATTTACTGTGACTGGCAAAGATATGTCCGTTTTTATGGACCAGTGGGTTCGAACTGGAGGACATGCTAAATTCTCGCTTACATCCGTGTTTAACCGAAAGCGAAATACAATAGAACTAGAGATTCGGCAAGACGCTGTGAACCAGAAGGGTGTGAGGAAGTACAATGGCCCGCTTTTAGTACAACTTCAAGAGCTTGATGGAACTTTCAAGCATACCTTGCAAATAGAGAATACGGTAGTCCGAGCGGACATAACTTGCCACTCTAAGAGTAGAAGGAATAAAAAGAAAAAGATCCCTCTGTGCACTGGTGAAGAAGTCGATATGGATCTTTCGCCAATGGAGTAAGTTAAAAGACATGGATATAGAGATTCTTTGCATTTAAGCGGATCTTTTTAAGCGATTCTCCTGTATTGTGGATTCGGCTAGATCCGGAAATGATTTTGCTGCGCGACCTGAATATTGAACAACCTGATTTTCAATGGCAGTTCCAATTGAGACATGAACGGGATGTTACCGCTCAGTTAGAAGCTATTGTTGCTCTAGAAAAATATCCCACTCCTGCTACAAGACTAGCGCTTACACATACCATAGAAAACGAGCAATGCTTCTATAAAGTTCGATGCCAGGCGGCCCATTGTTTAACGAAGGTGGCTAATGCAATGGTTACCAGCTGGCAGGGACCACCAGCAATGCTGAATATTTTTAGAAAATTCTTTGGATCATTCAGTGCGCCTCATATAATAAGACAAAACAATTTTTCCAATTTCCAGCATTATTTCCTGCAAAAGACGATTCCAGTTGCAATGGCTGGTCTGTAATCAACATTCAGAATCCTCTTTGATTTTTAACTATATACATTATGATTTTAATAGGTCTTAGAACTGCGCATGGTATTTGTCCTCCAGAAGTAATTCGTTTTCTCCTGGATCTCTTCAAGTATAACGACAATTCTAGGAATCATTACTCGGATAATTATTACAGAGCCGCACTGGTTGATGCTTTGGGGCATTCGATTACGCCAGTCATATCGGTCGTTCAGCAGGGCGCTCCAATTACATCGGAAAATTTATCAGCGGATGCTAAGTACATATTAAATTTTTCAGCTGAGTTATTTTTGATTTAATAGTCACAATTTCTAAAATCTCAGAGTTGTATTGGAAGAAGTAACAAGATTGCTGAATTTAGAGAAGCATTTGCCCTCCTATAAGTATACGGTGTCGGTATCTTGCTTGAAAGTTATACGGAAGTTACAAAAATGTGGGCATCTACCGTCGTTGCCGAAAATTTATCGTTGTTACGCCGCTTACGGACAGTACATAGATGTTCGAGCAGCGGCAATGGAGTGCCTTGTAGATTTCGTAAAAGTTGATGGTCGGTGGGAAGATCTAGATCACTTACTTACCTTGTTAGAAACCGATCCTGATCCTGCCGCACGTCATGTTCTAGCTAGATTGATAATAGAGAATCCTCCATTTGAAAAAGGTCATAGAAGTCGTCTAGATAAAGAAGAATTGGTCGAACGAATATGGACGACAATGAAGTAGGTGGAATGGTAATTGATTGATATATAGTAATTAAAAACTTTTTCTAGTGGGCAGTTATCTCATGATTCTAAACTCCGATGTGATATGGTTGATTTATACTATGCGCTTTATGGAACGAAACGTCCCATATGTCTTCAAACCTCAGAACTGTCTGCCATGTTTAAGCCGCAAAAGGTACAGCCAACTGTAAATGAATCGAACATAAGAGCAGCAAGCCCATACAACTTTAAGCCAACCATGAACTTAGTTTCCGGGGGTGTTTTGGAGGCTTCTAACACCAGTCTGAAAAGGCCCGCTTCTGCAATGGATGAAGTCGACATTAAAGTTGAGCCAGATGAGGCTTTAAAGCACGACATTGTGGATGTGGAAAACCCTGCAGATAATCAGGATTCGTCATTTTTAACCGAAGCAAAAAAAATGAAAACCGAGTACTATTCGGACAACTCTGCGTCTTTACCTGGGATGACTGCAACATCAGGTCCCGTGAGCTTCGAAACTGGAATGTTCAAGCAGGAAGAAGATAGTAAATCCAGATCGGATAATTCGATGAAGGTGATGATTACTACAAAAACCCTCTGGAGTTAATTCACTAACGGTTTCATTTTAGGCTAAAAAGAAAAAGAAGGACAAGAAGAAACACAAGCACAAGCATAAGCACAAGCACAACAAAGAGAAGGATCGCGAAAAGAAGGAAAAGAAAGATCCTAACATATCACGTATCCAGGCTAAAGAAGAAACACCGGAGACGTTAAGTTCGGCGGACAGTTCTAGCAATAGCAATCCCGCTACACTTGATTTAAACGCTTAGGGTGCCAATCCAGCGTGAAAGAAGTAGAGTTAGGTTTACTAATAATGTTTTATTTACAATAAATATAACTATGGACCTAGAGCGACTTTAATTTTTATAAAAAGAAGAATTAGGAGTATGAATTACGACGACACCTTCTGTAAGGTTTGTTTTCCTTGGTTCTGTCGCAGTGCTACAGGATGAAGGTATGTAATTCCTTGCCTGTCTTCTTTGACCCTTCTCAATCCTGTTCCAGGCTGTTCCTGAATTTGTCTGTATTCTGCTTGCTGCTCTCTTATGTATTTTTCATACGGCACTGGAACTGGGACTGGGACAGCTTCTACGGGGTAGCCTGCATCAACTAGAGCTTGGAATTCTTCTTGGGTGATTGGTTTCCCATCCTGAGGTGGCAGTCTGACTACTTTTTCAGCTGTATATTGTTTTTCGGGCTGTGGACTTTGTGCAGTTGGTCGAAGGCCAGTTGCCTGAGACACGTAAATAGAAGATCTTGATGGTTCTAAGTGACCTTGTATCTGTGGTGTTGGTGATCTGTAGTAGATAGTATCAGGAGTTGGAGTTACTGTCTGTGAACGATCATATTGAAGAACTGGAGCATCTATCACTTTCAACGCGGCGTTCTTGCCTTCTGTTACGGGCACATACCGACTTTGGCTTTTTTGTTGCGAAGAATAAAACTGGGACTTTTGTTGGTACGGCACACTCGTTGGTTTTACTTTTTGCTTCGGCGTTACTTCGGTCAAATATTGACCATGGTTTGAGGTATGCTTTTGAGGTTGCGGGGGTTGTTCTAAGAACGATGCTTGGGGTAAGTTAAAGCTGCTAAGTTGCGTAAAATCTTGGAAAAACGAGTATCCCTTTTCTTCTGGTGCAGTTGGTTGGGGTTTAGGTTGCGGCTTTGGGGTTTTGTAGATTTGTTGGTGCTGCTGTTGTCTGTATTGTGCGGATGGCTTGTTTGAAGCTACTAATTTCTCAAGTTCTTTTTCAAGGGAGGAAGCTGCAAGGGGATGGTCAGGCACAGCCCTGTGGTAATCAACTGGAGCTTGACTGTAGTATTGTTGAGGAGTATTTTGAGGACTATAGGAAAAAGCTGCTGGTGCTGCTGACTGTCCTTCCCTGTAGTTGCCTAAGCCCTGCTTTGGAGGATTATGGGTGGGTGTCTTTTGTGCCCTGTGTAGCGGTTGTGTTTCTTCCACTACTGCCGACTGGTGCTTAAGCTCCTCCTGTAATAATCTTAATATCTGCTCTTCAGAGATATGGGGATATAACTGTTCTTGGTATTGATTCACATATTGTGGAGCTTCTTGAATATATTGTACTGGTCGCTGCAGCTGTGCTTTTTTCGGGTATTGTTTGGCCTGACCTGCAGATTTCGCTTGTTGTTGGTGAGCTGCTTCAGGTACGTAGTTAAACTGTTGCGGAGCAACCTAAAAATAATAATTAGTATAATTACAAATACTTTTAAATAAGCTGATCTACTTTTATTGGGATGTTCAATTGCTAGATTTAAAGTCATAGCGGTTAAATGTGATAATTTGATTTATAATATTACTTTCAACCATGATGTGGTATTATTTATAATAAAAATGACGTCTATGTTTCTATTGTGTAATTGATGATCCTCTTTTAAATAAAAAGTATAAAATCGTATATTTTAAAACGTTTATTTTTCTAACTCACGAAATTGAAAGTGAAAGCGAATTATGAATAATAATATTTGTTCATACTTTGGTAAAAGTAACAAAATAATTTAAAAATGGTGGTAGATATATTTTTAATTTTTTCTGGCTAGGAATCTTTATAGAAACTTTCCTATTAATTTTAATAGTTGTTAAAGGTCTGTACATAAATAGTTACACGAGGTATTTGTAATCGCAAAAATTTTTAAAACTAGTCTAATTAAAAAATTTCCAGTAAAATCTTTACGATGTAAAAGTGGATATTTTTAACGTCATATTTTATCTGTTTGTATCTTATTTACTTAGTTTATTTCGATATTGCGAGATAATAATTGGACGAATTTTGATGAAACTTTGGGTTTAAATAATTTTTAGTTATTGATTTCTTTGGGATACAAAAATTGAAAAATGGAAAACACAGAATCACGTCGGTGTCTGTCTGTTTGTCACAGTTCTTTTCAGAAATTTTATTTTTGGGAAATTTTGCAGAGTAGAAGAGAAGGTAACAATTTTTTTATGATTTCAAGTCATTTTGTTCGATATCAAATGAAAGGTTATTAAAGTGGAAGTAAAAAACGTATAACTCTTTCTTAACATTTTCCCAAAAATCTCTTTGAATACGATATTGAAAAATTTCGCTCAGAAAAAAAACAAAACTCATGGATATACTTTGCTTAGCGATATGTAACAATTTAAAATGGGTGTATATTATTGTACACATTTAATATTTTTAATAATAAGTGAATGCAGAGCTGCATTCATTCATGCAAATGTGCAATCGGCAAAATTTTGGAATGTGGAACTCATTTTCTGTTATAGATTTTATTCCTTGTTACGTTGCCGATCGTATTTTTTAAAATATTTCCTGAAAATGTTATTTAAATCGATCTCCTCCCAGGAGCACGAAATGTGTGGAAAGATGTTGTTGACGAGGTCTAGATTAAATGAAAATTTATCAACATCCCATCACCGGATGGTACATAAAAAATAATTAAGAAGAGTATAAATTCAGTCCAACTCGCACTTACATGTTATTTATATAGATAAAACACTCTTTAAAGAATTTTGAGGATATTACAAGAATTTCGTTTGTTTGCTTCTTTCCTCTAGTTCCACATCACGCAACAACTATTACACGCATATTTGAAAAATCTTAAGGTAATTTTGAATATTTGAAAATTTAAATTCTTTCATACTTTTTGCAGCTCAAGTTTTGAAAGAGGCTTTATTATTTCTAAAAAAGCATCGTAAGCCTGTGAAAAACTGCTGAAATCGTGATTACCCCATTTATTTGCTGTTATTTTAAAACACTTTGCTGTTATTTTATCAAATGGACAAGTAATAATTTCGAAATTTTGCAAATTAGTTCGTTATTTCTCAAACAGATCCAATTAAAATACTTAGAGGAGTCTCGCGACACTTAGCTGTGTGTATTATTTTCACGATTAAACCAAATTCGAAGACACGTCTTAATGAATTATTGAATTATCTGCAGACAAACCGAAGTGAGTAACCGGCGCAGTCCAACGTCTGCCTTGTGTAGAATTTCAGTTCTTTAAGGTTACGTAATTGCTGCCTAAGTCGTGGCGCGGTAGTCACGATTGATGTGATCAGACGGTCCAAACCGTCTCTTCGATGTTGGTATTTTTTGCCTACTTTTATTTTTACGCTCGGTAGTGTACACGGGTTGATCTTTCCTGATTCTATCTAATCAGCATTCGAGAAAGCGCTAAGTAACGAAAAACTTAAGATTCAAATTAACCTCTTGCAGTTGTTCCGGCTGTGGTCCAACTTGCTGCTGCGGCTGGTATTGCAGTTGTGGTTGCCCTTGTCCAACTGCACGAATCACAAACTGGTTCGGATGGGCACCATACACTGTTTCCAATTGCGCATTGTCTGGAATTTGCTGATGAGGACTAACTCGAGTCTGGTGGATGCCGATTTGACGCTTGTCTATGTCTTTAGTATCTTTGTCTTCTTTGGTGTCTTTATCCGCTTTGGACACGGCTAGAAAGCCTATAAGTAAAGAGAACATACTTAATTTGCTTTTACATTTGTTCGATTTCATGCTTTCGTAATATATTGATTCAAATTGATGGCGAAATAACCTTTTTGGGACATTCGACATTTCAAAGCCTATTCGCTTAGTATCTTAATGTCGAATTAATGGCGTGTTTATTCAACAATAATTACGTTGGGTTGATTAGCAGCTTGGGATTTGACGGTAGAAAAGTGTGTAATTTTTTCCTGGATGAACGGATGTATTCTCACCGTCAAAGGCATTAGCTGGAGTTTTTAAATTCTTCCGTTATTCAAAATTTGTTATTATTTAAACTAGTTGAAATATGGGAAACATAAGGAATCGAGGGGATTGAAGTAAGACAGACTTTAAAATCTTGACAAGTATCTATTTTAACCGATTTTTGCTTAAATTCTGATTACTGTGATTAAAATTTTATTTTCTGCGTCGATAAATGAAAAATCAGCTCGGCTTTTTATTCTGTTTCCAAGAGATGATAAGCTATGTTAATGGCCTTAAGGTCTTCCACCGAAAATATTTTTGTATGTCCGTTTTTGTTTTTTAAATTGAGGGAAGCAGCCTATAGTTCGTTTGTTTGGTTCTATCGGCTTTTTTACTTAAAAATTTAAAGAGATCAGTTATTTTCATTCCTGCCATGAATACCAGTCTTAAAGATCACAAAAACTAAGCTAATTCAAGACTGCATGGCGGATGAGGAAGTTTTGTAATGTTGCATTCTTTAATGGCAGATAAAGTAAAAAGTGATGTGAAAGGATCGGTTGCGTGCCGGCATAGAGCGTACAACTTCCTGACCCTATCTGATATACGAATTCCATCCAACTGAGCGTGCTAGTTCCTGGAACGTCAAGTTTCATATCGTCGTCATTCACAATTCGCTAGCCAGGCGTCGGTAAATATGTGCGTAGTATTAATATGGTTAAGTGTTGAACCTGGTAGAGTCGAGTTAATATCACTTCCGTAGTATGTAAAATTCAGCTTAATGTCAATACGTTGAATTCGGCGGTGATCTACTAAGCTTAATTCTGCTTACTGAGGCAGTGATGCTTTTCCTAATTTATATATATATATATAGCATTTATATATATATATATATATATAAATTAGCAAGTTGCAACTTGCTAGCTTCTCATTTTTACAATAAAAAAATGTTGTATGATAGTAAAGCATGAAAAAATAGCAATGGAATTGTGATATAAGTATGAATTTTTTGATGGTTTTTTAGGAGAAAATATCCCCTTTAAAGTTTTATTCTTTGCGATTTTATCATAAGATAAAGCTTAACATTATTTACATAAGTTTGAAAACAAAGAACGTTTGTTTAGATGTTTGTAGAAGGTAATCTCAGGAAGTGCTGGACCGATTTGGAAAGGAAAGGTATTAAACCCCTTAACGTTTGAATTATAGATTATCCATAATTTACAAATGTTTTGTATGAAATTTATCGTAGTAGTAGCTTATGAGTTCGGCCATCATCTAGGATAGTTTTCATTACAAATGCCCCATTTTAAGGGGTGATACAAATGTGTATATTTCAGTAATATGAGGCATCGAAATTTATAAGATAGATCACATTTTTGATAGTTTAGTTTGCAATTGGTGAAAGTATTAAGTACTTATTTTAATTTTTTATAACTTTTAAATGTTTCTTTTCTCTTTATTCACGATGCCCTGGACGTATTTTTTATTTTACCAACAACACTATTATACATGTTTAAGGCTATTCTGATTCTTTTTTTTTATAAAACGTGAAATCTACACGTACGAAGTCGCGGCCACAACTAGTCTATGTATAAAGCTTTGGCTACAGTTTATAATCAGTAAATCAATGTTTATAAAATGTAACTATTACGTCAGTGTTTAATTAGCTATTCATTTTTATCTATATATGCTTCTTCATATTTTATATTATGTGTACCATATATTGTTTCAAAGTTTGCTTAAGCGATTTTAACGAACTAAATATGGAAAATACTTTTCTTAAATATGTGAGATTGCCATTTAATTAACTAGAATCTTAAAGTTATATGTTATAAGTTCTAAACAGTGAATTTATAGTGGGCAAAGCCTTAGACTGAAGATTTACTAACTACTAACTATGTTTCTAAATATAATATTTATGTGAGTATGCCTGTTAGGGGGGTCTTCACGAATATATAGGATATATTTTGTTCGCGACACTCAGCGGGATTCCGGAATAGGAATCATACATATTTATCTTGTTCCGCAAGAGCATTTAATTTTTATACATAAGTTTTCCTCCTTCGTATATAAAAGTTAAACCTATAAGCAAAAAACATGTATCTAAAATACCGAATAATCCTAAAATTAAATTGTTCAAATACCCAAAATTATCTGTCTGAAGAATGAATTTATATCATGCACTCTAAAACGATACTGCTAGACTCACTTAACAAATTCAATTTGCAATCACAAGCACTTTTCATTAACTAAAAGGTTGCATAGTTTTATTAAAAACTAATAAGGTCAGGGTTAATTAAATGGAATTTTCTGATGTATTCAATGCATAATTAAGAGACGTTTTTCTATACACTTTAGACAAGGATGTAAAAACACATTTCGCTATAAGTTAGTTTTTACTGAAATATATTTTAATGACCATATTGAAATGCGGCCACTGCTAAATCACATCTTTTTATGTAAGTTTTAAGGGTATTTGGAAAAGTTGAAAAATTTAAAAATAAATGATATGGATATGTAAAAAATTATTTGTTAACATTGGCAATAAGTATAAAACTAGGTATGTTTCGTAATATTTCTTATAAGTAAACCCAAAAACTATAGAATATCTGCGGATACATAAAAATAAAATATTGTCTGTATATTTGCCTGTTTTGCAACAGAATTCTGCATATAAGGAATTTACACCCTAGTTTAAAACATAGGCTATGTATTAGTCACGCGTTGCATGACATGTGACATGTGTTATGTGAAGCTTGTCACTTGTGATGCATCGATAAAACATGTCTTAGATTATTTCCTGGAGATTAAATTATATGTTAGTGAAATCGTGTAAATTCATACATTAGTTTTCACGTGATGCGATTATAAGCAGATAGACTGGCAAAAAGGCAGATACAAAATTCGAAAATGGTTAATATAGTTTTTAAAACTCCTTTACAGTTCGCAGAACTCAATTTTCGTAGATGGAGGGTAGAAAACGATTCTACATTGTTTTTTAAAATAAGTATATTTAAATATACGCATATCTCATTGAAATGTCGCTAGTTTTGTGTACGCAGCCATGAGTTAAAGCTATGTAGATTAAAATAAAATCTTAAATAAAGATACATGCCATACCAGATTTATTTGGTTAATAGAAACTTTTAAAATCCTGTGCTTTTATTAATAAAAATCCGTTGCTTTGTTTCGATGGATTAAATATTTCGTTCATATGAGTTTAAACACTTTTGGTTTTATCTTAATGAAACAATGATTGTTTAAAATAGAATAATAAAATTGTGTATTATGATAATATATATATATTATTATTATTACTGATTTATTTTCTCATTAATTTTTGCCAAATTCTTCAAAATAATAATAAGTGTTTATCTACTATAAAAGTGACTAAACATGAAATGGAAACCATATTGAGCTTTAAAATATGCGCAGGATGCATTAAAACTGTCCTTAGTTTAATTTTCCTATATAAGTTCAAACGGGTCGAAGGAATATGCAAAATAAATAATTTTTCCGTTTTTTACTTTGTCTGTGAAATATACGGATAGTACACTGATTTCCTTCAGTTGGACAAACGTATTTTTAAATCAGTCCAGCTTGTAATATAGTTTTAAACATCACATTTCTTGTTCCATTCACATTTTTTATGCAAATTCGATGGTACTCGTATGTTGAAAAATTGTTAGCATATTATTTATGAGCCGATTTTTGTTTAAAATTAGAAATTAATTTATTTAACGTAAAATGTGATGAAAAGAAAATTTTCACTATTTGATCGAAATTTAATCAAAAGTTCGGAATATTCTGCACAACGGTACAACACACGAATGGCATTTAAATATTATTAATAGTTTCAACTGCCGATAATTTATGCCTCGATGTTAACAGCATAATTGATTCAATTAGTTTTCTCCATATTATGCTATAAATCGTAAGTGTTGCAAAATATTCTTGAGAGGTAAAGTAACGCACAGGGTAAATGGAAAAGATCACTGGTTGTGATAGTCACATAATCAACACACTTGCATTAAATAATTCGCAACATGGAAATGTTGCTACTCACCTAAGAAAAGGCTCACTAACAATTTCACTTTCATGATGCTTCTTTAAAACTGGAAACTGTTTAAGGCGATGCCAGAAGACAAGTCACTTATGCAAATCAAGATAAACTCCAAGGTCGTTATTATTCCAAAAGTGTATTCCTTTGCTCACTTGAAATTCTCGTAAAGTTCAAATGAAAATTTACACAAGCACTTAAGTTAACGATTTTCAGTCAAAAGACGAAGTTGTGGAGCTGAAGAAGCGCGGAAGAAAGTAATTGAATTGATTTTTCCTTGCAAGGAAGGCACCGACAGTCACCTTACTTTGGACTTTGGACAAGTATATTCTATTCACGGTATACGAGCTGGCGAACTTGTCGACAAGTTGAATGCATGTCGCTCTGTCCACGAATCCGCCAAATAATAAAGCTGCACTGGCATTTATAAAAATTTCAGAAATCCGCGGGACGGGGTATCCACAGAAAGAGAAAGGCCACGGATGGTTGTGCCATTTGATCTAACTAACAATAACCCCCAACAAGAGAAGATGAAGACCGAATCCCTTCCAAGATTAGCGTTCGCTTCTGTTGCATTAATTTTCTTGATACCATAAGATACTGAATACCGCGGATGTGCTTAGACCTATAACAGTGAAGTTGCGGCGAATTGCACGTATTGAGAAAATGAAAAGTTTAACACGTTTGGGCCAACCGCGTCGTCCATCGCCGCCAAGCTGCATTTTTTTGCAATTTAATTTGTTTATCCGTTTACATTTTTTTTTTCGAATTCTAATAGTTCCTAATAGACTGACTTTCAGAGAATTTTGAAACCACTTAATAACCAGCTACCGGCCTCCTTAGTCTTAAATTCTGCATCTAATATGGTTGCACAATTTGTCTTGGTAACTGCTTGGTTATACAAAACTTAAGCACGTTTACTACACAACTCTACATAGAAAACAACGACACTTTTCTCAATTCAACAATGCTAGAAGTCGTACTCGTTGTCCAACTAATTGCTTCCAGAAAATCGGAAAGAATTAATTAGGTGTTTAGGCTCAACGTTTCAAATACGGGAATCTATAAAATCGTTTTTACCTTCTACTTCACTAGTTTGTTAAAGTGGCGCAAGTGACTCCTTGAAAGTACACATTTTCTACTTTGGTATTTACCAAAATAACATAATGGTGTTGAGAGAAGACGTTTCACCGAATCTTTTTAGCTAAACTGTTATTGCTTTGCAAGTATGTATAAAGTTAATTGACCTTAGAGTTCAGATGAGGTATACTAAACACGATTAAAGATCTTTGGGAAAATTGCTAGAATTGAATCACGTCGTATGAAGGGTTTGATGGAAATTTACTAAATGGCAGGTAATCACCTTGAACTCATTACGGCTAGTTATTTACTAAATTTTTTTGTTCTTATTCCATTTGTGATTTACGCAGCTGTAACCTTAATGCATTTAATGGACGTGCATCTATTTTTATACTATGCTAGCAAAAACGATTGCAGGAGTCTTCATTTACAATATTAGTATAAAGGCCTAGGTTTAAGACTTAATTTATAAGGGATGAAAGGTAAGAAATAGAAAAAGAATTATGGTTCCTTATGAGTTTCAAACAAATAAATAATATTGCCACATTGTTTAAAAGGGTAATTGTTAAATAACCATAGTTCTTAGAAAAAGTTTCTTGAATTTATGTAGCTTTATGTTTGTTTATTTATTATTGGATTAAATTTATTACACTTATTTTTTAAACACATATGTTTTGTTTTTGTTAATTTTAGCAGTTAAGTTTTGTTTGTTATGAAATTCACTATTAATACAAATGCTCAATATTTCGCATAAATAATATTCTCTTTAAACTTTTCCTATTAGTTATTTGTATAAAACATTTAAGTAAAGTAGCCAAACGTATTGTGAGTCGAAAATTATAAGCCAATTTTACTTCACCGAAAATCAAAAACAAAAAATTTATTATAATTAGTAAATATTCTTGCTACAGCCCGTAACAAAATCATTTGAGTAAATTCAACTAAAGTAAAAAAAAAAAATGGTGATATGAAAAAAATCAATAATGAACGCTTTTTTAACTTTTGCTCGCTAAAATATTGACTACTTACTACTACTTCAAATGAAATGAGCTTTTGGTCACTTAAATCGCTGCATTAGTTTTAGGGTCATAGTGTTCACCAGTTTTAGAAAAACCGAGGAAGAAGCACTTAAAGTTAGATTTCGCTTTGACTATGCGCTTTTTGACTTCAAACTTTCATAAATTTTAAAATTTTCGATTTTTCGAAGAAATTCGTTTACAAAAAATGTTCGTGGACATGGATGTTTTGTGATATTCAATTTTTCTTATATTATAATCTTTAATTACTTTATAAATGAGTGTGTTAGACAAGATCATTCATCCTAAGGATTTATTCTGTTTTGAAAATTATTTTTAAACGATTATGAAATCTGAGGATAGATAGCAGAAGTCATCAATATTTTAGTATTGTTCAATAATTACTGTATTAAAGAAAGACTCATTTTAAAAGAGGTAACTCATAGAATGTAGACGAAATGATTAGATCCTGATAAAGAGTAGCTAATAGTTAATATTAATTTCAGTTGCATTGCTAGAGTGAGTGACACCGAAGGTGTTAGGTGTGTAGTAGCTTGCTCACAAATAACGAACCTAGCGAATCGAAGTTGAGTTTCTGTAATCTCTATATTCATTGGTGCTGTGTTCTACTTTGTTGTATATTTTAGAACTTACTTATTTTCACACCTTCGACAGCATCCTCCGGATTTGGCTAAACAACGCTATCTAAAAAGCGTGCCGCTTTGCTACAAATTTTGTCCAAGGTCTGTGATAGGTTTGTATAGTGTCAATCGATTGCTAGACTATCGCGGACTTAATTTCGCATTCTGGAAAGCCTTTTGTGCCATTCTCTCTTTAAATATTAACTATTCACTTTATTCGTCTTTCTTTTTTCACTTTTGCTTTCATCTTACGATGCTTGCTATACGAAAAGTACGTGCTGTAGATCTACTACTTTAACATTGAATTGGTGTATCTGTTAAACAATAAAATTAGAAAAGAGTTTTTAAACAAAAGTTAAATTTTCTTTTAAAATTGAAGTTGTAAAAATTATTTTAAAAGTATTTATTTATAAATATTTAAAAGAGGTAAGTGAATATGCATGGAAAGCGAATAACCGCTTTCGCCATAGCTACAATATCATTCAGGTTTAATTACTTTTTTCGCAAAGTTAAATTAACTATTTAGAATAAGTACAGATTGAAATATATACGCTTTCAAAATTCAATTTACAGGCAGGTATAATTTATCTCTTAAAAACCTTTATCACTCTTTAATTAGATTTTTTCCACAGAAATTAACTGAGTGAATATTTCTGTTCCTGAGTTGTGAAAAATATTTTTTGTTGGTTCGTATTATTATCAAATCACTAACCGATGTCTGCGACTTCATCCGCGAAAAGGTATGTTAACTTTTCTACTTTACCTTTGTTAGACGTCATGTCACGTCGCATGTCATGCCTCACGATATAATGACGCAAATATGTTTTATTATATCATATGTTTTGTGTGGTTAAAAATCGTGTAACCTTTTTTAAAATTCACTGAAAATCACACTTACTGAAATACTACATAAATTTAATATTATATTTTAGGTCACAACGTTTCTTTTTTATATATTACATTAGAAAACTATTTATTAGAAAAAGTTTAAAGTTTTGCGTGGTGTACAATGTGCATAAATAAATCTAATAAATCTAATGTTAGAACATGAAAAGTTAAAATTTTCTGTAGTTTTTCTCGATATTTTTGTTACGTGTTGTGTAGTTCGAGGTCAAAGCTATCTAAGATGTTAGACCAAAATATTTGCATTCATGCAAATCGATTTAAGCAAAGCAATAAATCCATACACTTTTACATTTATAATGTTGATTAGGATATGTATGTTATATTATATAACAATATTTTACTTTCAACACGGATATTAGGTTCATATATGAAAGGTTTTTGAAAGGTGATAAAACTCATAATTTGGGCTTATTTTCCTACATACGATCATAGCAAGTCTCACTGTTTACCGGAAATATTTAGAAACGCGGTTTATACTTTGAATATGAATAATAAATTGTTTAAATACATTCGACTGTTTTATTTCTCTTTAGTTAAAGATCAATTTTTTAAAGATTCCATTGCAAATGTTCATTGTAGTAATTCGAATGAATTACTTTCGCAAGTTGATTCACATATAAAAGCAATACCTAGAGTTGTTTACATGAATCTTAGAAATTTAAATATAATTTTGATTGACAGTTTAGGTAAGCTGTTAGAACCATAAAAATAAAACATTGTTGCACCACTTCTATGCATGAAAATCTCCAAACGACTATTACCAATAGAAAGAAGATCATCGATAAGAAAACATTTTAACACAGAAGTTAATCTCCTTCAAAATTGAAACTCTAAAAGGCAAAACTAAATCTTCATTTATAATTTTAAAAATACATACCTAAAGTCATATTTAAACACTTCAAAGAGGTAGTTGAAAAAAAAACATCTATTAAAATGTGAAAGTCCTCGACCTCATTTTACGGATTTTAGGGATAAAATTTTCGTAAATTCACCGGCGGTTTGTTTAAATAAATATGAGGATTCCAGCACGCTTAATTTTAATTGGGGAAGTAGCAATTTACTATAATAATAATGGTTCAGTAAAGATTTTCATTAATCCAGTCAATACGCTTATGGCAGAATCACAGTTTTCTTACAGCAAAAACAGTGGGTGAAATTTGGAGTGATGACTATTATTATAAATTAAAAAATAAATAAATGAAATTAAAATTATTTTAGAGTTTTGATTGACGTCTTACTATTTTAATAAACTTTCCTTATATACTGCTTATTATTCGTATATTCACACTTTTCATTATTATTCTTCATTATTATTGACATTAAATACTATTTATAGTATCTATTTCCTTTATAAATACCCATCTGCTATAATTAACGAAAATTACATGGCAAAGATGTTTCGTTTCTAACGCGTGCATTACGTTAATTCATTTTTACCTTGGAATTTTTTCTATTTAAGTATTTTTCTCTTGTGGCATGTGCTATTAAGTTACATTATAGTATAAGTTCCACCTAAAATTGTTCCGTAGTTTTTGCCTGATATGGATACAAATAGACAAGCAGGCAAATAAAACCTTCAAACATGAGAAATAACCCGTAGTCTCCAGGACAAATATTTTCGAAAATATTTTTAAGTATTTGCAAACATTTGTTTTAAATACCTTTCAGCTATTACAGATTTATTATTTACTATTTACTTGTTTTCTAATTGTTATTTATCTAGTAATTTAATACTGATCTTGTAAGGGGGAATGCGAAAGCAATTAAGTACTTTCTTCACTATTGCTACTTAATATTACCAAGGTTTTGCGTTGCTTTAAACTTTTAAGCATTTGAAAACACACTCCGAAAAGTGTGATTAAGGTTATTTCAAACATTTTTCGAATCTCAGTCTGGAAGGTTTTTCTGATCATAAAGTCTATGTCAGACTGGCTTCGAAAGGCAGGCAGTGAAAGCAATTGTTTTAGTTTTTGTATTTGAAGTGCATTCAGGTCTTTATTTCTCTGTTAAGTCTCAGACATTAAATATCTAACATAGTAGATGAGAGGTGATTTGTTACATAGGAGGAATACAAGTGATTGGGACAATAACAAGGAACAATGATTCTGTGGGCTGGTACTTAACTTTTGTGATGGGCGGGAAAGTTCTCCAGTGGAACAATACAACTTTGCTGTGTACATGTGTGGCTTTTGTGATATCTCCTTCACAATTTGCACTTTTTGCACTGTTTATTAAAGTTCTGTAAAAATCACCGAATTTCGATCTGGCCAGTCTGAGATAGTTTCATCTAATCTTATTCATAGCAACTGTTTTTTAGTGTTACAGAGTTTATTGGAACGGGTATAGAATTTCTTTCAAGTGATATACAAATGAGGTTTATAGAGTACATAGTAAGAAAATAACGGGTTAAGTAAGTAAGAAAACATAATATTGCATTTTAAATCTTTTAAAAGACGTAATTTCTTTTATTATATTCGCCTTCATTCCTATATCTGTATTTTAATTAAATTTCAATTACCTTAAAAACTGACTTCGCTTTAGCAGAAAATTGTAAGGCCTGTAGATTGCTCTTGTACACTCATAACCACATTTTGCAGAGTGCAGCAAAGTAAAAACAAACATTTCAAGAAAATGCACCTTGGCGGTTATTTGTGCTTTGTAACTTAATACTGTGCACTAGCGTCCCATTTTAATTAAACTATGATGAAGAGCGAGATGAGTGTGGCCGGAACCACTAATTGAATACCTACACGTTCTTCTCGACACACCAGCAGATCACCCCGATTCTCATTTTATGCTTAAATCACATTCGGTGCTTAAAAAGTGTTATTTAAAGTCTTCCGTATCGGCAAAGAAGATCATTAATTTGCAAGAAAAGTATTTATGTATCGTGTCTCAATGAAATGGTATATAGCAAAAACGTCGTAAGATTGATATTGGTTAGTTTCGTTTGTGCTAGTCAAGTTCAATGAACAAGTACAAAATAAGTTGCCCGATACGAATCGATACAACGACTTTCCTTGAAATAGAATCGGTCCAAGGAAATTATATTTAATATTTTCCAGTGGAAAAAAATAGGAGAAACTGATACACGGTCTGTTTTGAGTGGGCGGAAATAAAAAGGGTAGCAACTGCGATGTTGTGCAACAATTCAGCTCCACGGTGAAACAAAGCCCTCGGGTAAGATTACTGGGAAACCACTTGGGCTTGTTGTTTTCTTTTTTTTTTCCTTTGAATTAAAAGTGAACGTTAATTTTGCTTGCGAGTAAATTTATATTCAGACCAGCTGCGGTATTCCGTCTATTGTCCTATACAAATCCTAATTTATACTTTTGGAATTAATGAAAATTCGTCTTTGAACGAGATGTGCGCAGGTCGAGGGCATTGCTTTACAGGCCTTATTACAATTATTGGCATGCCTTTGATATGATTTAACCAATCCGTTTCAACACATTCGCGACAACATCGGCATAGTATGACGGCATTTCACAAGTGATAGCGCCGTTTTGTGCTTGCCAATTTCAAAATAAAACAAAATAAAATTAACGAAAAATAGGCAAATGGCATTATTTACAAATTAAACCAGAACGAGTGTGGCTTCTAAGGTAAGAGATCGACATGGTGCAGGATATTCTATTAAACCGGCTATTTCCTTATATGTAACATTTTATTTTTTATTACGTGTTCATTCTGGGATAATATTCAGATAAAAGTGGTGTTTTCCTTATTCATTCTTTTAAAACATGACCACGTTGTCTTTGGATCGCTTTTGGTTTACAAGTTTTTATAATAAAAGGCGCTTTCCTGAGCTATAAAATCATCTGCAGAACTATATCACGCTCGCCAAAAGCAGGAACCTTACATTATTAACATAAGGTAGTTGTTTTAAAGTAAAAAGCTCAACTGCGAACACAAAAATTGTTTCCGATTTTATAATCACAGACTTTCTACACTGTAGGATAAGGTAACTTTGTAAACCATTTGTTACCTCTTAACTCGCAGTTGCAGATAACTAAAAAGATAAAATATAAAGATATAAAAATCACTGCAACGTGAAAAATGTTCAAATGATTTACCTAAAATTCCGCGCTTTGTATAAAAAATATATAGAAAGCATACAAAATAACAATTTATTTTTAACAAAAGAAATTGTTGAACAATTGTGTACTGAAAATAATATTCCATAAAAAATGAAGTGAATTTAAAAGAACACTGGGAAAAAATATGCCGAGGATCATGCGTGCATAGTCTTGTATAACGAATAATTTTTATGGGGGAATATAAAAACATATTACACTCTACGGAGACCAAAAGGTTTTAAATCTTAAACTGTTAATGGAATTTATAAACGAAAATTAACACATTTTGGACTGACTGAAAATCATACATGATTGATTGATTGTTGTGGTGCGGATATCTCGTTGTTGGAAGTTTTTTCGGAAATAGTCTAATATAAAGAATGTATCAAGTGAAGATCGCAAAGCAGGGTTAAGGCTGGAATTGAACCCACAATCTCTGGAGTAGTTGAAAGTTGCACTAGCACTGATCTATGCGACTCAGTTTTATAAGGTTATGATTAAGTAACTCCCTTAAATAATATAATATATACGCAAAAAACAGAAGTTAAAGATGTCGATTTCCTTAAAAAAATGCTGAAGATGTTTTCCTAATAGAAAAGAAATATCTACGTGCACAAGTAGAGTTCGGAGTTAATAATTTTTAAGGATTAATAAAAGCATTGATTGCTTTAATTTAGGGAATTCTAGTGACCTACAACATTGCAAGAGCATAATCATGATTGACGCGATTTTCAGAAATTTTAAAATATATTTTTTATTATATATTGTCGAAGTTTTTATTTGAAATGATTAAAAATCAATTGGATTAAGTTGTCTGAAATTAAGAGAAACAGAATAACGGAAAAAGCTGATAATTGCGTGTTTTTAAGGAATTTAATTAGCATACGCGGAAAATATATGCAGCCGGGTATGTTCCTAGACCAAGATGTTGGCAGTAAAAAAATGCTGAACGAAAGAGTGAAATTACACCAAGTACTCACTACCTTCTTTTCTTCTATTGATAATACTGGCCTTCGCTTTCAACGAGGTCTGTCCAGAAATAAAAAAAATTTTATCGTTTTTTGGATAAAATCCGGAAATAATTTAGTTCCTGCATAGAAAATCGAAATAATAAAAAAGCAAAAATATTTTTAATCAATTAGCCAGGAGTTCGATTGAGAGGAAACTAATGGTAAGATATGCAGCATAGCGTGAAAGTTGTTGCACAACAATAGTGCTGCTCTTTCAAGGGTCTTTAAGGCTGGCAAACGCCAAGTTATTCTCCAAGAAACAGCAGTGGTGGCTCGTGTTGATGTCTTCACGCTTGAGATGTCCCAACATCCGCGTGCAGATAACTAACATCTGTAGTACTTTCGCTGATTGCGTTCGATTACATCAATTTTTGATTGAAAATAAATCACCAATGGCATTACATCCGCCAGTGAATTGTAACATAGTCGTGAAGTCGTTCTCTGAAGCATTTTCGTGATTATTCAATTCGGCATGCAAGTGAATGTACCACATATTGGAGCCAGTCAACTAAGCCGCCTAGGGTCACTTCCCGTCGTTGAAAGACTAATTTCCTTAAGGCGATTAAATCATCCAATTGGGAATGGGGCGCCCTTGATATTTGTCCGAAGTGCATTCAGCTAAAGTTAGATGCTATCACATACTTCGGTTAATATTTACAAATTGCCAAGATTTCAATAACCCCTTAATCCGCTTGAAAATCTCTCTATGGTCCGTCGCACATTCCCACGAAAGAAGGCCAATGCTTTCAAGTGCGGTCCGCAAATGGCTCCTTTCGTATTTGCCTATAATTATTTTTGATTCTGAAAAACTGAATGACTTAGTATAGGCACCATTTGGAATTATTTCCAAGTAATTAAATTCTTTTTCAATTAAGTTTGTTATTTTACGTTAAATTATTAAATTATAAAATGTAGTGCCAATATGCATATTATTCGCTAGTCTTAAATAATTTTTTTTAAAATCACTATAAGTATATTAAATTTAATTTGCTGTGGACATTCGAAAGCCTGTGCCTTGAAATTTTTGTAAAAAGTAGGGAGACCAAGTAAGTAGGATTTAATTCTTGCAAAATTAAATAAAAACTATCGAGAAGGTACACGTTTCAAGCTAGACAAGACTTTTCTAGTTACTGGGCGTTTGCAGATACGTACTATTTCCTATTATTATTATTAAATCAAACAAAATGGGAGTGAATTATCACTGAACCTGCTGTTTAATTGAAGCTTTGTAATTTTACATTTGGAGCCTGTTTGATCTTCATCTTTGTTTGGTATATGTAGCTTATCGAAACTTGTCTTATAGATCTCACAGTGGCAATGATATTTATCAAAGACCACTAGACTAATCTGAAGGCATTAAAGCAGCACTAAGTAAAAGTCTTATTTTGTCTTTTTAAAGAAAAATGCTTGTTGAATGATGAATTTTACAAAAAACAGCTTAGAATTATACACAATTGTTATTATACACAATGTGGGTTTTTTAAAATATATGAAATTATGACGACCGACAAAAGATATAGGTATAGTTTAGTATGATATTAAGTATTAGAGTACGAACTGCAAAGCTAGTAACTTATGAACTTACATATTTTTCAGAGTTTTGATTTTTTAGATTTGATTACAGTCCATTTGATTACAGTTCCATTTTTTTTTAGAATTCCTATTTAATCTATTTTGGACTTTGAGTACCTTGTATCTATGACAAATATTAGAATTAAAAGTGTTTAAATTCGGATAATACATACACTTCTGTGTTGTTTCTATTTATTTTATTTCTTTTAATAATGTTGTATTTTTATGTTTATTAATGCTCGACAATTGCAATATTTTCATTTCGCAATTTCGAAGGGTGATACTTAAAATTTCAAAAATTTTTTTTGTACAAATGAGGACAGTTTGCAGATCTATCTCAGCATTTTATCTTCTTTTAAATTTTAAGAATTTTGTTGATATTTATAAATTAAATTTGCATTTAAGTAAGTGGCAAATTTTATTTTAATTATTTTTAACAGTTTACAACTGCAATTTATCAAGAATTTGCACTGTAAAAAATTCATCAAGGCATATGTAGCTATCACGGCAAAATTTTATTATTAAAAATGTTTAATATCTTTTAATGTTTGTATGAGAATCATGCCATGAAATATGAAACATGTTTTTGATATTCATAAAATATTATTGGCATAGAATTTTTTCTCAGTGTAGTACATTTTGAATCATTTATCAGATTTCATATAATTAATAATTGGTCGAGTAAGATAAGAAACTTTATTTGATAAATCGAATCCGTTGCCCATCATAATCGCTAAATGCGTCCTACAAAAAATTTATGAAGCAATAATTACGTGAGAAAAACTGTCGCGTTAGAATAGTGAAAAAAATTTGGGGCGAACTTCCTGTGGAATACGACAGAAAATTCTTTCAATAATTGATAATGAACGGGGTTGGACGATTAATATTATTGTGAAATAAACTTGTGTACAAGTTTTCGTTTCGAAACTTTTCTCTTAGTTTAAAAGTTTTAATTTGATGCTACGTAAGGTCTGGTGAAACACGCTGCATATCAAACCGCACTCATTATAATGGAGAAATTATTGATACCACGGAACTATATCTGGTCAACGTTTCACATTCATTATAACACGTTTAATAGTAAATAATAGTGATGGCCAATAATAGTCAGAATATAAAAGTACGAAACTAGGACAAGCCAAATGCCGAAAGGTATATTTTTCCAAAGCATGCTCTTAATCGAAAACGTAAACACAAAGGTTATTGGCATGTTTCATACAAAGTTATTTCTTAATTACGTGAACGTAACTAAATTGCGGAATTGTTTCAGATGCGCAAGAAGTCACCTGAAGTCCGTGTGGGGTGACGGATTTCAATTTTGAACATATACGACCTATCAAATTGAGTTATGGCAGTTGTCGAAAATTAAAGGACAGTCATGTTCAAATGAATGATTAAAGCGGACGTGAAGTGGTGAAAAATTAGTAATAATCGGCAGTACAATAAAGTAAATGTACTTATTACTCAGAAATGGCTCTCTCATAACCCACGGCACGTAAGCGTTTTCTTCTCGTGATAAATCATTTTATTAACGCAAGCTTGCAATGCAGTCTTCCTTATACGTAACGCTATTATCGGTTCTGCAATTGTTTCGCTTCGACTCATAACCACCGTGAGCCGATTTTTAAAACCTACCAAGAAGGTTCAGTACCTGAAGAAACTTAATCTGAATTTCTTTCGTGTATATTTTGCATTTCCCATTAAAAGTTTCCAAATTGTTGGGAATTTTTTCCGTTCCTGAGATCCATTGTCAACTCGATTGGAAAGAATATCGAGTTTGAGGCGTGCAGTAATCTGGAAAACTTATCGAAGTATGAGGGAGTAGCTTCACTTTCGATGGTATAGTAACACGAACAAGGCTTTTCTCACCACATAACAAACGATCGCTACGACCGTGTGAAGAATTCCTCAAGTCTGTCCCAAGACAATAATATATCCGCCTAGGTGCCTTCCTATGGCAATGGGGACCCCACGAGTTCTCAGAATTGTTCGGGTATGCCTAGGTCGAGTGGGAACTCAAATAAATAGCCCGGTTAATTGTCTTAAAAATTGAATTAAAATATTGCGACAACTATCACCAGAGTTTGTAGAACAAATAAAACACAGTTCCTCAAGAGGTGCCTTTGTTGGAAGAGCCTTTCGACGTTGCTGGCAGTGATTTCCTTGTTTATATTTAAAACAGAAAATATCACAATTATTTATTATTAGTGTCGGTCGGGGCCGTGCACGTTACTCATCTGCATTATCAAGTTTCCCTGGTATGTGCTCAAAGCGTTCACTTTCACAGTCCCGCAGTCGAAAGCAGATGAGTGATGCTAACAGAAAAAAGATTGAAATCCCTCGCATCACTGAGGAATTTTTCACATTTTGCGGTATTTTGCGACATTTTACGCTGTTATTGCTGCTTAAGGGAAACTTTCCTGGAGGAAACCAATTTGCTCGAGATCATTCAACTAATCATTGAAGGTTCCATTTAGCCGGCTTTCTCTACGCTCGAGCTACTGCAAGCGAAGCCTCTTCAAAGTTCCAGCGAACATATCAATGTGACCTCGACTGTTACTTTCCTAGGCCTAGTTAGTATAAGACTTCAACACTTCAAGTTTTCACTTAAAAGGAAAAAAGTACCATACCAGAAATTACTTGCTCTGGCTAATTGAAATTTGATTGTCGATATGATGAGTTAATGCCCTGGGGTAAGGACGGTCAAAATTAGGTACGAATTTATGCGTTTTAAATTCAATCAAGTAATGCAAGATAATGATCTGACTGCAATTAAATTTGGCATTGCTTAGTTGAGTAAATTTATCATTAAAATGATTACGCCAAAAATTTATTGAATACTACAGTCATCCAGTTTACAATAAAATGTTGAGATATTTAGATTAAGTTGACTGAAGCACTCAAAATTCTTTTATGGCAGGAAGGTCAATAAAGTCAAGCCTTTGTATTTTAATCGAAAATAATATTATCGAAAAATATCTCAATAAAATTTTAGACTACAATTTCCAATCATGCTACGAAAACTCCAAATACGTTTTTATCGTAACCATTTTTACCGAATTGGGGTGACAAATAAAAAAGGCCACCAAGTACGAGCCGGACTCGTGCACTGAGGGTTCCGTACAACGCAAAAGATATCTATGTAATATCTTGTCTAAGGTACTAGTAGTAGAGACGAAAAATTTGTTTGATCGTGACTTTATCGGGGTTTAATTCTAGAACTACTGAAGCTATTTTAAAAGGATATAAGCATTCTAAGAATGCAAGTAATGCCAGTCCAATTGCCCATAAATTACGGAGGTAAAGATAAAAAATTCACCGTTTTCCTTTCATTTCCATAAATGTCTTTTATTTATTTCGCTCAATACAAACTACTTATAAATTTAAATTAAATAAACTAAATAAAACTAAATTAACGGGGTAGGGGAGGAGACATTAGAGGATAGTTCTGGTAAAGGCATGGTTGGGTTTCTTGGGGAAAATTTACTCAAGTGAAAATCGAAGGCGGCATGGTTATTGGCTTTACCAAGCATACGAGAGATGGGTTCGGAATATCCGTAGTTTGTGCTGTGGTTATCTAGACGAAGGAGGGGAATGGATCTCAGGTGGCGAGGATTGATGTTGAGGGACATAAATTATAGGAGTGAAGGGGATTCGATCAAGACAATTATTAATTGGTAGATGAAGAGAATATCTGCATTATTACGACCGTTTCTTAAAGGTTCTAGGTCAATCAATTTTAGACCATTCTCATATGAGGGTAAATTGGGGTTGTCAGGCCAGCGAAGATCGCGGAAAGCAAGACGGATGCAGAGAAGCTATTCAGCTTGCAAAAACAAGGGATCAACGGAGGGGGATATACATTTGATGGACACTGCAGAAAGGTTGATGACGCACTGACCGAGGTAGCTGCCCTGAGGCACACCTGAGCGAGATAAATAGGGGATAGAAATCATCGAGCCGAAGACAGCTTTATAGGAAGGAAGCGCGACTGGAAACCAAGGGATTTAAGTTTAAAAAGTATAACTTGGTGATAGATTTTATCGAAGGCCTTGCTAAAGTCGGTGGCAATCACATCAACTTCATCACCATTTTCCAATGTGCAAAGAGTCTTAGAAACGAAATCAGTAAGGTTGGTAGCGGCTGATCTGCCTTTAAGAAACCCATGCTGGTAGAGAAAAAGTAGGCTTGCAGTGGAAAAACATGGACTCATGAATGATTTTAGGAACACAGGACAATTTAGCTATTGCACTATAGTCGCACACATCGCTCTTGTTTATGGATAGGTTTAAATAAAGAGTCTTTTCATAGGCAAGGAAAGCGAGAGTTGTGAGAGAGTAGTGATGAGTTGGGCTAAGTGATGCGCACACAGTTTCAAGAGAATGGCGCGTAGCCTACCAAGTCCTAGGTTGAAGTCGTCATCGAGCTCGCTTATAAGAAGGCTAACTGACGCTACGTCTATAGGTGTCAGCGATGTTTGAGGGCAATTATGCACGAAATGGAAATACTTAAGGTCGGGTTCTAAGGTGTGGTCGCTTCGATTGACTGAAAAAATCTGCAAATAAGTTAGCGATTGTTTTCAGGTCAGATGAAAATGTGTCGGTAAGTTTGTGGATCGGGGGATAATCGCAAGATCTTTTTTCAAGTCAGAGTCGGATTTGGATAAGAGATAAAACTGCCATAGTTTATTTCATTTATTGTGAACGGACAATGTTTTGTTACACCACGGCGGAGATGTGGAACGCGTTCTAAAAGGTACGTGGGGTATGGATTTGGCTATACAGGAAAAAATTAAAGAATAAAAAAACATGAGGACATTGTCGATAGGAAGATTTTGGGTAACATGTGAGATGGAGTCAATTTTAGAAATGGAAAGCATTTCATAATTTCATTATTTCTTTAATATTTACAAAACTTTCTTTCGGCGTGAATTATTTATGATGTTTTGGCCTGCAAACTTGGGAGGAATAATATTTTTTCGCACATTTTTGCCAGGATGACCTTCAAAAACATAAAGACATTTTAAAATTTTTTTTGCCTGAAACAAAAATGTTCGACATTTGTGTCAAATTCCACGTCAGTAAGGTTAGTAGTTGTTGAAAAACAGCTGTGACATTCAGGCAACGAAATCTCACCACAACGCTTCTTTGTGAAAATCTGAAAACTACACTTGATTGATAGACTTCGTTCCTTATTTTTCCCCTAACTTATTTTTCGTATTTTTTACAATAAAAAAGAAGTAAATTTGGAGTGCAAAATCAAATTTGTTTGCATGTATTAAAATTATGTAAAGCATGTAAACAATAGACCTTGAAAGCTTGAAATGATTGAATTAATTTTTCATACAAACGCGGTCTCTCCTTATATTTTAAGATTTCAGACAGCTTTAAATTAGTTTTTAAATAAAAGTAGTAAAGTAAGTAAGTAAAAATGTAAATATTATACGTGAAATTCAACTATTTTTTACTAAAAGCAAAACAAAATATATATATAAAATTTGTTGACAAAAAAGCTCTAAAAAAACAGAATAACATTTGGAAATATATGATTTTAGCTTATGTTTAAATAGTAAAGTATAATTGAAGTTGGCGTGAAATTTGTTCGTGTAATAATGTAACAACTGGTAATGTAATATTTGTATAAACTTTACCATCGCATTGCTCATATCGTGCCGATGGGCGTAGGACACGTCATGTGATATGAGACATAATGTGACATAATGCACAACGAGCAACGTTGGCGTAACTAAGGGGGGGGTCGTGCCTATCCCAGATTTCTCTGGTGCCCACTCCAGAATTTGGTTGGTAGCACTTAACAAAAACGTAAAATAATTAAATTATTAACAGACCATTCGAACTTTTTGAATTCTCAAAGAAATTTTAAAATCCGTAAATATGTTACAACGAAACGCAAGAGTGAATCTCAATTCCGCGCCACAACGCAAAGTAACGAGAACATGCACGCGATTGGTGGGACGTCCCACGCCACAAAAAACACTCCGAAAATGTCAGGGACCAGGCCTACCCCAGAAAATAAACTTAGTTACGCCAATGACGAGCAACACATGACATGATTACACATGATAAGCAGCACAGCTCACATGGCACGTAACGAGACACATGCAAAGAAAGACATTTGATTTAAGATTCATTTTTTTGCGGGTGAAGTTGGGAATCGCGGGCAACGGTTATTCCACTATATTTTACTTAAGAGTTATAGAAAAAATGCGAAAATACTTTAGTTTTTTAAACGAATAATTTACACTGCTATAACTTTGTATCAACACGAGATAGACCTCCTTTTATTTAGTCCCACCGGTTTTGTACGCCTCCTTTTTCCAAGTAGATTTGCGCTATTCGTTCTTTACATATAAGTTCACATGAGATCTACGTGATCCCAATCAAACTTCAAAATCTTTGAGATTGATAGCGTTCTATATATGAAAATAAAAATTATGTAATTTAATATATATTTATTAATTTACAGCTACAATTTTGATGTTAAATATATATTTATTAATTTCGTTTAATACAAGATATCCTAATTACAATAAGTGCTAAAGAGTAAGTGTTTTATTTATCAAAAATTTAAGTAATTATTTACAAAGCGGGCCTCGCCTGGAATATTGATGATATGGAAATATGTTGATAGCTATGTCATTCTCTTTTGGAGATTTATCAGGAAATCGTGAAACCTTTAATGTATTTTTTTCAGAAATTGAGATTTTAAGTTATGATTTCTTAAATGTTAGCAAATAAATTAACGAAAAAAGCTATGCATAAGCCGTCTAACTTTGGTCTTAGCTTCATAGAGAATAAGGAAATTGTCGAATCGTGATTAAAAATAAATACAAAAGATTTCTTCAAAGGCGAGGCAAAGTTTGAAGAACAAGTTCATGGTATTTCACAGTGATCACTTTGGATAATCAAGGAACTGATTTACGAAAATAATTGAATTTTAAGTTTCAAGAGTCTTTTTTCTAAGATAATATAGCACCGTGCAATGCGATTGATTATATAAAGTAAACGCAAGTCATGTTGCACCTTGACATTTTGTTCTTCATGTCCGCAAAAGCAAACTTTGCATATAAGTCGATTACATGAACACAATTCTTCGATAAATCACAAAATGTTTGCAGCATGCCGTAGACGAAGACTGGTATCCGTCCGGGAGCTATGGTGAAAAACTCACCTGGGATTTCACCTTCTCGAAATGCATAATTCGGAACAAGAAGCATAGTGACTGTGAGCCATTAACGAGGTTCCTAGACGGCGGCGACCAAGATGATGCTATGTCGCCGGATCGCGTCCCAACGATATTCGCACAAAAGCTGCAAATACGACGAATTTATATCTTGGTATTTTCTGATCACTACTGAACTCACCCAGGCACCCGTGGTTTTGTGTCGAAGCATCAGAGTTCAATATTTCCATGGCCACCTGGATCTATTTGGAAATAAATGAAGCAGAGACGTTGGAGCTCCTGATGTAAATCTTGACTCAATCAAATTTTAGATCAGCCTTATTAAAAGGCTTTGACTGACGACCTATTCAATTTGATCCCAATTGACATAAATGTTACGAAAAATGTTTCTCTATATTTTTCAATTAACGCTAAAAGCTTATACTATATTTCACGTTAAAGGAAGTTTATGCTATCATATCCAAGCGTTGAATAAAATTTGATTGAATTAAATAAAATTGATGAATTTGAAAGCGAATTGGGCCTTCAGATTTTTTTACTCCGTACAGCCCTGGAATTGGCAGGGCTATTTAGCTACAATAATTTTTACTACAATACTCTTTTTCTATATTTCTATTAAATTATTAATAATTCTGACTCATTACTAATAATTCATCTTTTAAGATAAGGAGACAGAAGCGCTCGAGGCAAGGAAAACGAAGCTAAGTGGTAGCCGGGAGGAAGATGATGGTGTGAATCGTGCTATAAGAATTATAACCTTTGTGATTCCATGGATATCAAAAATTTATACTGTGGTAATTATTTCAAAACCTTGAGTTATCTTCTCTGTTTTGTATAATACAAAATATTATAGTTTAGCCTATAAAAATTATTATTACAATTATTTACAATTTTGATGTTTTTGCATTTCTTTGTTTTCCTGTGCATTTATTGCTGTATACAAAATGAGTAGTTCTATGAGAACTTTTAAATATGAATAAATGGAAGGAAGGTGTTAATAAAAACAAACTTTGAACTGGTATTATTTTTATTGTATATTTCGACCTATTTACTACTAGTGGTTATAAAAGCGATTTAGCGATTTACTTACTTTACTAAGTTTGACTCTTTGCTGTTATTCGAAAATTATTCGTTATATCGTTATTGTTTTTATAACTATTAGTCTCTTTAAACTAGGTAAAATGTAAATTTTGAAGTTTAAGATGACATAAATCTTGACAATCTTACGAAATTTACCCTTATTTTTTTAAAAATACTTTTCATTTTACACAAAATAAGTTGTGTGTTTTGAATTATCAATATTTTTCGTGTAAATATATGTGAAGAAATTCCTGTAGTCATCCTTTTATGATTATTAGAAAGATATTTAAGGTACTAAAACCTAATAAAAAGGAAATAGAACCAAATTTTTACACTGATAAACCAGAAAGAAATGTGGTATGAATCAGGATTAGACAATTTTAAAAATGTGGATAAAAACATAAAATGTAATTTCCTACTAAAAAAAAGGAAAATAACATAACATGCAACAAATTTAATTCGTTTTATTTTCACTGGGCGTACAGCATGTAATTATTATTCCTTTTCTAAAATTTAAATAAGGTTTATAAATAAAATAGCCACATCACGTCATAATGAAAAGCATTTATTGATTTTTTTAAAAATAATATAAAATTAGTTAATAAAACTTTGTTTTTCACCGAAAAATTTATATTTTTTCAGATGGCTGGCTTTCCATTTGTTGCCAGCCTTCGAAGTATCCTTCTGAAGACACGAACAGAAATCTGTTGTAGAAAAACCCCTCACTTTTATTAAATAGAAGCACCAGCAGCAATCGTCTATGTAGTTCTTGGGTTAGTATTGCATTGGTACCTCAAAAAGGATACTTTTTTATAGTATCATTGTACCAACCCGACAATTATTTATAACATTTTAAACAACACACGTGGGGGGGGCACCCTCGATTTGTCTTGGGTTTTATTTACAGTCTTAGTCTTAGAGCGGCAAAATTCGCTTTTTCACTTTTGGGAGTGAATTGACCACAAATATAACAAAACAGGTTAGGAAAGTTAATAAAAACGGGCGACATTTTGTAGATTTGTCATCTAAATATTTTGTTTGATGGCGTTTTCATACAACCAAGAGATATTTTTGTAATTACCTCAAAAACGTGTTGCGAGGAGTAAACAAAACAAAACACTACTTATCTATGTTTTGAGATGTGATATCGAAATATAACTTTCTTTTATTTCGTTTGCTATGGATACCTTGTGCGAATCATAATTCGTGATATTGGTAAATTTTTAGTATTGCATAGTGTAAACAAAAACGAAATTCAAATAAAGAAACAAAGAAAAGACCTTAAAGAGTTACGAATTAAAAATTAAACCCGGGTCTCTAATTGTTGATTCTACTTCAGCTACGGAACTCTAAGTGAAAGCGTGTCGGCTGAATTTCCCTAATCCATGTTTTTGGTTGTATATCAGTATCAATTTAACAGGCCTATAATCCAGAGAAAGCACAACATATGCATGTTTTTGTTAGAGGGTCATATTTTTTCTGAGTAATTATGGTACAACTGTAGTGATAGATAGCATATAGTTTTTTGGAAGTTCTTTACGCATATAATTGCTACCTGTAAAACCGCCCGTTAGGAACGTTGCGCAATTCCATACTCCGTAATAAGCATTTTGTAACTCCACTAAGGTTGACCGTTTCTTTGGCCCCTTGCTCTCGAAGAAGCCGCAAAAAATAAGCAGTCACATAATAAAAAGCGCCCAACACTGCTTCTCTAGACCACATTTTGTTATTAAGTCACATGCAATCACTGCTTCCTGCGTCGAAGGTGAGTAGAAGCAAAAAGAATCGAATCAAGAATCATTCACTTTCTCCAGTTAGTGGCAGAGATAGAGTCAACAATGCTCAGGTGCGGACCCACATTTGGATTTGCACGGGTTTTTGTTGACGTCAATTAAAAGGTATTAAATAAAATGAGCACTTAAAGCGGAGGTGAAGGGCGAGTTTGTTTTTCTTTACGAATATAAGGGGCACAGCTTGAATCATTTCCTGGATGCTCTAATTTTGCAAAAGTACGCAAGTTTTTTTCTGTCTAGGTACTTATCTTGGAAAATATCTTGTTAACTTTGCATCTAAAGCAGTTTTAGTGATTTTCATGTAATTTCTTAGCAAGTTTTGCCCTATAAATGTGACGTAGAAAGTCTCCAAGTGAGTTAGATAATTTGGTGTTGCGAAAATTTTGTGAAGATGAGTAGCGTAATACTGTTTTCGAAATTGTATTGAAACAAATAAAAATTGCATACCTATGGAGTTTCTTTCAGTAAAAGTTGTAATTTAAAAATGAAGGGGATTTAAATTGTTGAAAAGTAAAAATCGGTAAATATAATTTTATTTTGCAGATTCCGTTGTCCATTACTTATTTCACTAAAATTAGGAAAATGTGTAGAACCTGTTGCGTTTTAATCTAAACTTGTTATTTATATCAATTCGTAATAGTACGATATTAGAATTTTTGCAAAAAAATATATATATAAAATACGTCAATCTTCTTTTCAAACTTGCTTATGAGTTAAACGACATATACTAAATTATTATTGTTTTTATATCAAGGTATGGGTATCGAACTCTATAATAAAAACGAAAGTATTCTATTTTCGAAAAAATAATCTTGAAGTTCAATTACTTGTCTTAATCTCTTGCCCTGTTAGAAAGTGAGAAAAACGTGAAATGACTTTAGGGGCCCAAATTAAGAATCACGTATGTGATGCATTTTAAAGGCTACAGACCAAAAATACATATAAGAAACAAGTTCTAATTTTTATAAATGTATTTTTCGAGTACTGCTTAAATGTATTAAGTAACTAGTGCAATGGCACGTGAGAACAACTTTGTCGACAGCGGAACTTAGCTTTAAATTATAATGCAAGGGACTAGTCAGTTCTTAGCTTAAGACTTTGGGACTAGTGATTTATGAAAAGTAACATCCACACAGGTATAATCAAACTGATTTGTCCTACGTACAAAGCCGCTTCAATTACATAAGGATCACACAAGGAAATTGAAAAGAAAATTATTTTTTGCGTTTGTGTTGACGTTTTCTTTTGGTCAATGTTGTTAAGAATACTTAAGACTGATGTAGAGGAAAATTTGGGATTATAAAAAAATACAAGCTAAAATTAATTCAAAGTACAGTTGCTTCTCTTATAGGTAAGAATTAATTTATTTGTTTAATATTTAGGAATTTTGTTATGCTTGTACTGTTAAAGATGTTTGAATATTCAATTCTCAATGTTGTCCATCTTTCGGGGCGCAATTACTTCAAATCTATAAGTCATCAAAACTACATTAGGGGTTGTACTGTTACAAAGTTTAAGTTGATGATCCATGTGTATGCAACGTTAACGCCAAAGGTCCAAAGATTTTAGTAAATTTATATGATGAAGACTAATAAAAAAGTTTCCAGCACGACTCGGTTTTTTGTGCTCGTTGAGATTTCCAAATTTGTGTTTTTCATTCATTAGTATTACGAAGTTTAATTAGTATTTTTTGTGCGAAAAATTAATAAAGCCTGAAGGCAAGGATAAAAGAAACTTATTTTGAGATGTAATTACGAAGCACGCGTGAAATCGCCATGTTTTTGAGAATGCATGTAATGAGTTGTTGAGAAGTAATATCTTTTAGATAACGTGAATGTAAATCTTCGAATTAATTAATAGGTGAGACAAGGACAAAATAAAACAATATAAAAATATTGAGAGAGAGAGAGTTTAATGTGAATCTAAGAAATTTCCAGCGAGTTCTATGATTATATGAATTTGCAATAAATAGTTATAATTGAAGCTATCTTTATGATAAAATTGCACTTAATTTTTAAACTTCAAAAGTTCTCTGGTTTTTAAAATAACAATCGAATAATATTGACTGACACATGCTATTACGTTGGCTGACCATTCGTTACTTAAATGTGGAGGTAGAGTTTTTGAATTTCTTCCTCTGGTTTCTTCTTGGGAATGAATGGATTGTGTTCTGGATCAGCATTTAGACTAAAATGGAATAAAAATGGATGAAAATGACATTACAAGTAAAAAATGTTTTTACTGGTATAGGTGTGGTGCCTCTTCACATTTAACATTATACCACCAGTCGCAAGCAAAATCCTTTTGATTGAAAATAGTTCCATTTGTGCAAAGGAAAGATGCTCCTTGTTCTCCTTCTCGACCATCGTGACAAACGTGATATGCCTAATATTTACACAGCAATTAAAAATTGTAAAGCTAATATGAATTAAAAAAATTACTTGGCATCCCGTTTCAACGTTAGCATACATTCCAGGAACAGCTGGAACGTTTCCACAGTGGAAGCTTGTTTCAGGAACTTTGTGATAAACGGGATAATCTACACCGGGTATGCCTGGGACCTTACTCAAGTCTTGCTTCTCTTCATGCTTTTTCTCTAGCACGGGTGGATTGTATAGCGTTCCATATGCCTAAAATATAAAATTTTATTAGCCACATGTGAAGGAAAATACGTTTACGCTGGTGTAAGTGCATAGTTGCTTTGTATACACGCTTTGATAACGCCATGCGTGATATGTTTCTAAAAAAATTTTACGATTTACAAAAGAAAAGTAAGTAAAAGCTGTTTTGGACATCCACAAATAACACACTTTAAAATAGTTTCTTGAAAATTGGAAATTGGAAATTATATAATATCATAAAATACAACTCTGTACAAAATTGAAAATATAGACTTAAGTAGATTCCGTGCAGGGTTGAATTTAACATGAGGTATGTAATATATACATAGACCCACATGAATCTAATTTTTAAGTGTTTCCCTTATTGTAATTTGCTTGGATTAAAACACATTAAACATAATTCCATACTTTGGACACATTAAAACATAATTCTATACTTTGGTGGTTACATTTAATAATAATTGTACGGATATATGGACATTGAGCTTAACATTTTAAATTGAGAAAAATTGTCTGTATTTTAACTTCGCCACGACCTCATTGTAAGCCACAAAATAGTTCGAAACAAATGTTCAATCTAGACAAATTTCACTATATAAGAAAGATTATATGCTTTGTGTGTGAACTGCTAATTTTATTATATTGCAAGGAAATACTAGAAATTAAGTTTTTACAAATACGGAAGACTAAGTAAAACAATAATAATTTAATTAGTATAGTATCGTTCAATGCAATTCTAGTATTTTTGTTTTGTTATAGAACAAGTGTTTTGGATATTACGCACGCTAAAATAATTTTGCTACTGCAAAAATGTAATATTGTATTTAATTTTGGAAGATTGTCTATAGCTTTTTACATGCTTATAACACACAGTCAAAATTAGGTAAATTTGATAGTATATGTTGACAGGTTTTGGATACGGAGCCCTAAAAATTTTTCAAAATTGAAAAATGTCCTTTGTGTTTTAACCAAATTTGTATTAGTTTTGATAGCGAGGAATTCCTAGTCATTATACAAAAAACAAGTCAGTAGGTAATATAGTAAAATGTGAGAATGCCTTTGGCTTTGAATTTTACAATTGTTAGCATTAGATTGTTACATTTCATTAGCATGTAATAAATATTGTTAAGAATAAATAAATTCAAGTAAAACCTTTTCGGTATTATTTCTTTGAAAATAAATAAATTGTTAGATATTATGGATATAAAAATATTCCAATCTAAAAATCAAGTAAAACGTTCTTATTCTATTGATCTTACGGCTAATTTCTAATGTGGAGAAGAGCGTTCCTTCAATTAGTTTCGAGTTCCAGTACAACTTTTTAATATTTTTATTTTTTTAGATATTTTTTCAAGACTAAAATGTTGGTTGGAGATTGTGATCAAAGACTTGAAAAATAGTTGGAGTCATTATTCGCAAATTAATTTTTTTTTTAACATAAATAACAAAATCGATCTTTTCTTCACATTACGAGTACGCAGTATTTGTAAAAATTATTGAGTTGATATACATGCTATTGGCGCTATTATTTTCTATGTCGGATGAATATATAAAAGTATTGGATAGTGTGCGTCTGTAAAATTATAAAATAGCATCATCTTTAGTTTAAGACTTATCTTTATGAGTTCCTATTGATTGATTTCTCACGGATTTGCAAAACAGGTAAGATAATGAAAAAGGCTTAGATCCACTCTATATCAGTGATTTCATATCCAGGTATTTTACACGAACTGGCTATAATAATCTAAAATGAAATTAACTGAATAATTTCTTGATTTAATAGTATAACTTGGAATTCTAGAAAAACAAAAAGAAACTGTTCAAGTTAAATGAAATCAAATGATTAAAACCAGGATATGGTTAATAAGTGCATTATATAACTTTGTTCAAATTCGTTTACAGATTTGGCAATTAATAAATAAATAAATATAATCGTTAAATGAAATGGCACAAACAAAACCGTTATTAAGAGCAAGATATATTTTTAAGAAAATAGGTACGATTTCAATATTTACTCTTTCATAACGAATAATTTGCAGTTCAGTCAACTTTTGAATTCGCAGAGAAATAAGTTCAAAAATTAACAAGATCGAAATTCAATTAAGGACACATCTGATCGATACATTTCAAAATTGCAACTGTAGGAGCAGTACGTCGTTAAAAAGAGTCCATTTGCTTTGTATAGAAACTGTGTGCTATAATTAATCACACAAATCTAGTAAAGCCGCCCAAATTACGGTCCATTCACTTATGACCTAAAGAAAGCCGGTCTTGGTCCCATCGAGAATACACACGATGCTGTTGGACAAGGGAAACCAGTTTTAATGCACCAATTGCTCCGGTACTTATTGTTAAATTTATGTAACGAATCAGTTGCATTTTGTTAAAATATTTTATTTTGTGATAAGTTATTCACTTTTAGTAGTAGGTCACCGATAATATTTTCCAAAGTAATTTCTTTAAAATATTTCTACTTTTACGAATAAATATAAAATTCATAACTGAAGATATACTTACCGCAATTTCTACGGATGCCACATATTCCGTTGAGAGCACTACAAGAAGTGAAAGTATTACAAGACACACGTTCGATTTCTCAGACATCTTGATTAGAACACAACGGAAATTCGAAGGCTTGATAAATATATAGAGATTAATGAGGAACTGATCTAAATCGAACCGCTCTTGATACCGAACTGTAAAGCAGAGTTCTCCAGAGCAAAACGCGAATCCAGCCTCCGTGGTCCATGCGGGGGAATTCATTCATACATCTCAATCTCAAACACTTTCACTACCTTTGGCCGTGCAAGTCAATTCTTGGCTGAACTACTTCGGTTCCTCGGTTGTTTCTACTGTTGCGTAACACGCACCGCCAAGGCGCAGGGGCAATGGCAATTCGGCTTTCTGTGTTCAGTTTTCAGAGCATAAATTGTTAATTTGTGAATATTTAAAGAATATCAAAAACAAACGGAAAATTACAGTCTTATTTAAGTATTGTTATTCAGAATGTGTGAACGAAGTATGTATGAATGCGTATTTTTTATCTAAGTTGCCATTCAAAGAATTTTTCAGGCGCATCAGTAAAGCAATAAAACAATGAAAAAAAATCTATCACGATTTATGGTTAAATTGGCCAAATTTCCAGGCAGACAAAGCAATATACATCAGTTAGTGTACAAATCTCTACCAATCTAGTTCTTCAAACATTTAGGCTAATTCCACCAAACATTTCCGTAGAAAAATCACACTGAAAATTTGGCATATGCATAGGTAAAAACGCAAAAACAAAGCACAATTTTTGATAACATATTTACATTGTTCTTTTTTAACATATTTACATTGTTTTTGTCCATCAAGTCAATATGAAGACAGAGGCAAGATGTGGGCATTATTTCGGAAGCCGTCTACATATATATATTGTTTTTTTGTTTTTAAAAGATGGCATTTATTTTCTTAGCATTTAGTTTATGCTTTGTTATAAATACTGGAGGAGTACGATTAGCATTAGCGCTTAGATTTCAAACGTAATTTTATGGATTATAACTACAGAAAAGCGACTGTATGACTTGTCACTTTCGAAATCTTTAAGTTTTAGTTCCATTGATTTGATTCAGCAAAGTTTATTAACCCTTAACTGGTACCGCGTGGATGGAAGGCCCCCAGAGGTCAGTTTTGCTTTCCTAAGAATCTAAGCATCGTACGCACCCGCCACTTTGGGGAATTAAGTAAAAGTGTAGTAATAACACTAAGCTGATTTCTTAAAATGAGTGCATTATTCATTATTTGCATAGTGCCATCAAGTTTCACAATTGAAGCAAGACTGGAAGCCAATCATAAATACAACGTTACGTTGATAGAATCAACAATAAGAGTTAAGGGAACCCTTTGCATCCCACAGGCGCCGCAGAGGCGACATTTTGTTTATGCCTCTTAGGTACATCAGTAAAGCAAAGAAAGTACATTTATCGTTGTTTATAATTAGATTTTTAGATTTATTAAGATTCAGTCCTTTTTTTTGTCCATAAAAATTAAATTAAACGCTTTTTAATTAAGTTTTATTTGTTAAATTTGCTCTTGTGTATTACACACACGCAGGCGAAAACGAAAAAAACCACGACGTTGAGTGGTGCATGTACCGTTTTTGGTACACAGGCAGGTTCATTGCCACCTACTGCAGTTGGAAGCTGTTGGACCTTTAGATTTGATCGGAATTGGTTTTTTTACTCCAAGGATATTTAATTACCCGGAATTACTCCTGTGCACTCCAACATTTTTGCCTTTGCGCCCCCATGGGGCATATCCACACTTGCACTACATGTAAGTAAGAATTACGAATAAAGTTCCAAGTAATAGTCTGTGGTTTGACTTTTCTTGACAGACGAAAAACTGAATAAAGATTAGTTAATTAAATGAGAAAATGAACTGAGCACTCGCAATATATTTCCTATTATTTTACCGTCTTACTGTGCTGAAGCGCCTAAAAGACATGAACTGAATGGCGCACCTGCCAAGGGTCCAGTACATCCGGCATGGAAAGATAAAAGAAAATTAAATGTTGATTAAGTAATCCATCGAAATATTTAAAGGTATGTCGCGAGGTACAATACAGTTCTTTACTTTGCTGGTACGTCTAGAGGATGCATTTAAAACTGTCTCAGAGCAGTGCCTGGGGAGCAAAGGTCTGTGACGAGACCGTAACTACACACGACTCGCAAAAAGCACGCTGTGCACAATAATCTGGCAAAATCTTCTCATCACAAAAGATTTATTCGCCGACAAGTTAAAGCTCACCCGAGGCATTATTTTGGCTATTTACAGCATTGGTGGCATTCAGTCGTCTGTATTACGACATATAGTTAAATTTTACATCTAATTAATTAATATTTATTCATTTTTCTGCAAACAAATTAGGTCGTAGGATATGGAACAAATTTTTTTAGTAAGTTAAACTTAAATCCCTTTGCGCTCCAGTGGCTCGCCCTAATACTCATACGCATAGCCATAGGAGCAAAAGCAAATATCGGGCAGTGAAAAGATCTTGAAAAAACTCGACCAGCCTACTTTCAATGCATAACTATAGGCAGAAGAATTATGTATTACAGATCAGGTTAGTACAGGTTTGAGAGAAGTCTAAAAAGGCAGTGTTGCATTTACAAGGAAAAAAAGTTGCCTTCGTAAATCTTAATTTCTAACCGTTTGTATTTTAATTGTTTTCGTAATTTGTCCTTGGCTGACTCTTAAGTAAAGAGATACACACTTTGAAATCTTTTGATTAACTTGAGAAATAAAATTATTTGGGGCATGAAACAAGATTCATTTAATTTTTCTGTAAGGAACAAGTACTGGACTTTCTGAAATCTTAGGCCTTATTTGAAATCAAATACTTGAAAATTTTCTTAAACCGGGCAAATGTTGCTGTTCTTAAATCTTGCCGTATTTTAAATAAAACTAGTTTCCATCAATTTGTAATTTTTTGTTGGAAGTGTTTGCTAGCTGCTGTTATATGGACTTTTTTCAGATAAAAGTAGAGTCGAAAAAGTAGAACTGATTGTAAACGACTTTTTAGGCATACACCTTGTGAGTAATATGATGTAATAAGAAATATTATATGGTATGTTTATTGCTATTTTAAAAGGCTATTTAACGATATGCTCTCATTTGGAGCGTACGAAAAGAATGTTGTTCACCTGCACTTTTTATAGTTAAGTAGATCCGTAAACATCAGGCCCGAATTGGCTAAAGAGCATGTCGGGTCGCACTATCTTAGGTCCTTGTTGTATGCTCTGTTCGAAGGATGTTTCACACTAGATGTTCCGAGTGGAAGCATGGATAGATAACCTGATTGGTTGCTCATGCCCCGGTCGATGTCAAGTAGCAGTCCGGGCCTGCTAAACAATTGCAATTCATGTCAGTCCTCAGGGTAACTCTACACGCATACAAAATTTCATCATAAAAACTGAAAAAATGAAGAAATCACAGAGCCTAATACGAGTACGGATATGATGAAATTAATAGGGCCACGTCCATGTAGGAAACAAAATGTGCTCAACCAATGCATTTTTAAGTAGTAGTCTATTAAATGGACAATAATTCGATGTAGGTCAACTGTCTTGTACAATTATAATAACAAAATGGATTTTTTTATTCATATTAAGTTTCTAATTTTAGAAATTTACTCATTTTATAAATCTCGTCTATGCCTCTTGATGGGTAAAGCAAGAAAAAAATATACCCTTTTCCAGCTAAAAGTAACATCATCAGTTTAGAAATGCTTTACTTTCGCGGATTTTTATACACGTCAAAGCTACCACTACTTGAATAAATGTACAAAAAAGTCGTTTGTTGAGCTTTTAATTGTTTTTTTTGGTTAACGTTGGTCTCTTGTGTTGTGTCATATAACATTCACATGTTTTTTGTTCTTATACTATTATATAGTAATCCTCTAATGAAGAGACAATGAAATTTGTGAAATATATTCCATATACAGACGGGTCATGTGGGAGTCACCTCTCAGATAATGGATGCCGCTTCTGTAAGGATAGATATCATCTTCCCAAGTGTGTCATTCGGGACACACATTACTCCCAGGGAGGCTGTCTCCACTACAATCTGCGACCAGAAGTTGTTAATGAAATAAGGTGAATAAGGATCCTGAAATTCTTAGTGTATAATTCTAATTTACCCGTTTCGCTTTTTTTCTATCATAAGTTCAACCACGCCAAAAATTTCAAACACAAAAGTGCAGGGGGGTAAGTTTGTCTCCGATAAGTGTACTTCTTCCGTGCAAAAATGAAAAGTACCTATTCTTTCCGAAATAAACCATTTTTACTTTTCAATGTAGTCTCCTCTTAGGCTTTTACATTTCATCCAACGTTACTCCAGTTTGTTCATCCCTTCCGAACAATAAGATTGGTTCTTCCCGGCTGAAAAAACGGTCTTCACATTTTTGGCGCAGACTCCCCGCTGGCAACCCATTGTTTGGACTGTTCTTTGGTCTCAAGCGCGTAGTGGTGTATCCATCTCCCGTTTAAAGTCCTATGAATTCCGCTGGAACAGCTGCAAACCGTCCTTGGAAATGAAGTTCTCTTTTATCCATTTGTTGGAAATCACTCGACTTGCACGATTCAAACGAACGCTAAACACAAAATAATAATGGTGTGAATTCCTCCGAGAGATGCTACTAATTGAAAATAATCTCGATCCGAACCAGTGGTGCCATCTCTCTGAGTTTGAACAGACTTTTTAAGCCATTCTCGTATTTATCTTAAAAATATAATCTAAACAGATCCGGGAATTAAAAAATCTTTATAGTTATTAAAAAGTTTATTTGCTCTTGATATATTACTATCGGAATAACGCGTTTTGATCAAAGTGTACCTTGAACACCTTGTGGAGATTTTGCTTAAAAAAATAACCACAGGAAGGACAGTCGCCAAAATAATTGACTCGAATGGTACTACTTCCGTTGAAATTGCATATCGCTTCTATTTACACTGAAAAGTCAGAACACTTTGTTATTTTACTTATGTGTATTAAAAAAGGAAACAAAAACAAGTTAAAAGCTAATGCAATCTGCTTGCTATTTTATGCTGGCATTTTTGGAGCGATTCAGTTGTTTGTCTATGCTCCTAATCTCCCTCAGGTTGTATCCATTGAAGAAATCATGGAATTCGTTCAGTAGCTGAAATAGCATAAAATTTTAATTAGTGTGTTAATGAAATACAGATTATTTTTTATACGTGTGTAGTGATATAGTCCTGTGGCATATGTTGTTGTTTGCGGTTTCCCAGAGGATTGTTTTCGATATTCACTACTGTTCCCAAGCTATTCGATGCAGCTGGTGCATATTCGTAAGACACTAAATAAACTGCAATAAATTGTTATACATATGAAAAATGTTCAGTCCTAGAATAATTATATCTAATACATATACAACCAATTCCAAGTCAACATTTTTTACAACCCTTAGAAACATACGATAGATTTATTTTAATAAATTATATTAATTTAACTTATGTTATGAAGTTGAAGATGTGTTTCCCATGTCCCGAAAATTTTTTTTAAAAATAAAAGGTTTAGCTGTTTCATAATTTTCAATGTACTTTGTTTTATATATATTTTTTAAATAATGTAATACAGTTTATATTATTTCTTTTATACTTGAGTATACAATAAATAAGCGTCTATAGAGCACTTTCAAAACGGCTCACTGACGACGTTTTGTTTAAGTAATGATGAATTATTTAAAAAGCATTGAAAACATTAGAAAGTCGATAGGCAGCTTTATATACCATTAATGAGACGTAAATAAATATTTATAAAATAAAGATTATTGGAGTACAAGGACAACAAAGAACATGAAAATTATATTTTCACCTATACGATAGGTCATGTTTGAGAAGTATGACTTGATACTTTAGTTACATAGAATTTGAAATTCAAGTATACCCTTTAATGCCTGCGACTTTGTCTGTTGCGACTTCAACTTTTATAAAAAAGGAATCAAAATAGTTTTGTAAAAAAACATATTTCCACAGGATTCAAATGTAGAAGTTCGTAAGTAAATCTAGAGAACTATCTGTTGCGCTAACAAATCCGAATTACTTTCATATCAATTGCAAACCAGACTTTAAAAGCCTTGTTTTAAAAAATTATATAAATTCCGAAAAACCTTATATTGCTGATATGTACGTTTATAAGTTTTTATTTGATACCCCACTCAAGGGGTTTGCGAAGAACTAATTTTTGTCAAATGCACCCGCTAAAATTGGGATTTTTGTTTTATTATAGTTGTGTTATATAAACTGCTGATCAACCCTCAAGCATTTTTGAATGAATATATTTCAAACTATTGTTAAATAAAATTTTGCGGACTTGATTTTACCCTTTTAACGGAGTCGACTATAAAACCTGAATTCGCGGAATTTGTCGGTGAATTGTGGACAACCAAAGGTATTTATTCTATTTTTCAGACAATTGAATATAAGTGCTTTTTGGAACTTTTAAACAGTAGCGTTGCCAAAAGGCGGTATATGGCATGTGTATCAGTAGTATCGCTCAATAAGATCACCAGCTCTAACATATATAAAAAGGGGTGAAATCTTTTTAATGCTACTGTTTGAATGTTTTATGAAAATATTATAATAATAAAAATTAAAATTTTTTACTTTTAATTTCTGATTTATTAAACTTTCTAATACAATATTTATTACAATATTTTTGCAATATCTTTCATAATTTTAATAAGTTATTTAAAATTTTGGTGCATTTATTATTCTTATTGCATTTGCTATTATATATATCTGAAATCTATATAATAAAATAGAAAATAGTTTAATATTTTAAGGATATTTTGTTGTGGACTATGTGATAGATCTAGCTCATTTTCCAACCAACCACGTAAGGCTGATCACGCAAGCGTGCATTCTCCGCGAGCGCACGTTCCTTAGTATTTTTATGCATGAGCGAGATCAAGTTTCGCCAGCAATTAAGCTTCTTGGGAAGAAGTAGGTCAAGAAAGGTAAATTGCTGAAGGATAAGTAGTTTTACATGTTTACGACTGTTAGGGCACAATTATTGATTATTGGGAAAATTTGACTTAAGGCAAATTAAAAGGTAGCTACGTACAGGAGCTAATCTACTCTCTCAAATTTTTATTTTGGCAAAATTGCTGAATTATTTAACGGGCCACAAGAAAATATACAAGTTTATTCATATCAATTTTATTCATTGCGCATGTTAATAAATGTAAACACTCTCCCGCTTTGCTTCTTAAGAAGTTATGAATATCTTCCATTTACTTCACTGAGACGAGAACGATGTCTTCTTTCTACATCCATGTTAGAGATCTCCTTACTTTCTTATCCCTTTGTACGCCAACTTCTTTTACTACGCCTATAGATACGCATCAAAATTAATATTTAAAACTTAAATAAAAAGCTTGTCTTGATTTTTGTGGGCAGAGAAAAATATTGAATGTTAAATAAATTTTGCAGCGAAAAAGCCAACTATAAATCGTAACAAATATTTTTTCCGTTTGCTACATTAAATTGTTGATTTGCGCCTAAAAAACATAAAATGAGTGGTGCCTCTGCGGAGTCACTGGAGCGCAAAGGCTTAAAAAGTACTCTGAGGGAGTGGCACCCGGTGAGATACACATGTTCACACCTCTAATAGCCTGTGCAAAGGCCAGAAATGCGAGCAAAAAAGGGTTAAACCGCAAATAATATACACAACAAATTGAACATTATTTCCTATTAATATGATCAATTTTCCCCACACCGGTTTTCATTTTCATACACTTTTTAATGATTTTTATTCCTTATAAGGATGTAAGCACGAGTCTAAGGGGCGAAATATGTTGCGGTTAATGACCATTGATTTTGGAGGCAATTTTCTTCTTCTTTTTTCTACCCAGGGTCGAAATTTTTTAAGGAAAACCAAAGTGTTCTTTTTCCCCGGATAAATGTACAAAAACACATATTCCTTGAGAAAGTTTCTCGAAGAAAGTTCGCCTACTATCTCCTAAAAATTATCTCCTTTCACTACGAAATTTTATTCTTTCTGTCATTAGACGTAACTTGCGCGTGACTTTAAGAATGTACATATTTAGAAAATGTTTATTTAGCTTCATTTTTTCTTCAAATGAATGTCTAAAGACGTCCTCCCTGTCCTATCAAAATTTTTCTATCTCAGTCAGCGATCCATTTTCAGTGGATGAACGCGACTTTTCTCGTTTAATCGTTACAAGTTAACGAGCCTTTCAGTAGGTTTCTATTATTTTGGAACAATGAATTTATACATTTTTGACTGGTATCTTGTCTGTTAGTTGCTTTAACTAGTATGGATGAAATTAAACAGTTTGGTTTTTTATACGTCTTGTTGCTTTTTTGGGTTTTAGGGTTTATTTTGACCTGGTTGGATAAGATTTCAAATTATTCAATTTAATTTGATTTTACCTGAATCTGTTGTACACTAATCTATTTATTAGAAGTAAAGAAATCTACAAACCTTTCTTTGGAGCCTTCGTGGATAAATGCTTGAGGTTGTCCGTTGCGGCTGGATTTGGGAACTGAAGTGGTCTGTATCGGGGAATGACTGGCTGAGATGGAGGATATCTCAGGGGATAGTTGTGTATTTGTGGGTACAAGTACGTTGTTTCTAATGATGGTAGTGTACCCCTGTAAACGTATCGTCCTTCAATTGGTGCGTACCTACCATCTGATGATAGTGCTACTCGATAAACTGGTCGACTAGCTTTGTTATAGTACTGATGCACCTTTAACATTTTAAAGTCGTAAAATAAGAGTGGTTAATGGTAAATATTAGATTCAATTATACCTGTGGGTTTCTTTGTTCAAGAATGATTCCGTCTGGAATCGCAATACCTTCTTTTTGCAAACGATTCAAAAGAAGCCGATCCGTTTGAAATGTTGTATCTGGAATTTTGCCGCCGGCATGTGGAAGTACTTGCTCTCTATAAATTTGTCGCTTCTGAAATTAAACGTATATTTTAATTTTTAGTTTAGTTTTTATGCATAGTTTCCAAATTTTTTTTAATTACGCGACTAGTTTTTATGCTTTCCTAAGTTAATACTTACTTTAATTGTATAAGACGTGAAAGCTATTAATCTTTTCATTTTCTATTTAATCTTTCTTTCTTTCTATGAACAACGAATATGATAGAATCACTTGATAGGTGTAATATAATACAATACATCACAGAAGTTCAAAAATAGTTGAGTTAAACGAGCAAGTGTTAGTTTAAACAATTTATTCATTGCACGCTTACAATACAGTCGCAATATTTGAGTTCAAGCAAAAATTCTTTCTATGCATGCAGATAAATTTAAATGACAAGTGGATATAAGAGAATGGGCCCCACATGCTCCTTTGGCCTCAACTGTGTTGGCGGAGCCTTCATTTAACTGTTATTGTTTTTATGATATGCTGATTTTGAGCCATAGATTCGGTTCAGGAACCGGTGCCCCGGCCACCTCCTGGAGTCTTGAATAAGAGGATTGCTGGTCAAGTAGATTGATTGACCAAAATTTCCAAATGTAAATATTGGTTAAAATATGTATTATAGTACGTTTTTACATTATTTCTTATAATATATTGGCATAATGTATTGACGTAGGTACTTCAAATATTCATATATTTAAAACTTGGGAAGTTAAACACCTAAGAAGGTTGAAGTAATATAGAATATATATCACTTTGAATTTCAGATCAGAGATGGGGGCCCTTTTTTTGAAAAGCTGTTGCAATTTTTCGTAAATTAGTAAAATATGGTTACTAGATCGGTTTTACCTAGCCAGTGAAAGTCGGAATATTAAGAGGAATCTGTTTATTAAATTCCAGTAACGAACTCATATATAACGTTCTGTAGGTTTCTTGTCTCCCCTTAATTTTAGTTAGGATTGCGATGATTTAAGAGAGTTTAAGTCGACTACAAAAAGTTCGCGAGCTGCGCATGAAATTGAGTAAAGTTTTAAATGTGACAAATTAAATTTTAAGTGATAATGGTCCAAGGTTTTGAAAATGAAGTACTACGGATGAGTTGTGGTGTTCTGCCACTAAAGTGTAATTTGTGGAGCAAACTTTAACATAACATTAGTTTTGCGTATATTTAATAATGAAACGACTGTTTTATGCTAGTGTTTCCATTCATTCAAGTAAGGCTGTCAAAAGTGGGAAGATTACAATTATGGACCACATGTTGAAAGAATTACAAATACAACTAAAAGGAGAACTTAACAAGGTTAAACTGGAAAAAATGGATCGAGAAAAAGTGGAAATATTCCAAGTATTTCTTGAAGTAAGAGGATGAACCTTCGATTTTCAACGGCTTTACCTGTTTGTCATCGTATAAATTGCAGCAACGGTTAGTTACCACACAGACGGGAAATATCAACTCAGTCTTAGAAGTGTTGCAAACGGCACCAGCGAATTAGAGTAATTGCCATGAGTTGCTTCCACAGGTACTCGAAATGAGGTAAGGTAAACGGCAGGACATGCAGAAAGTCTATGTTCTTCCAGCTGAAGTACAGAATATAAAGGGAGCAAATTTCCAACAACTTTGTGCAATCGTTGCATTGTATTGCCACTCATTTGGATAGTGGAATTAATGAAATGCGGATGACGCTTTTCTTAATGCTTTAGCAAGTGAGCACTTAAAACAAACCACTGTGGTACGAGGCGTGATTCACCTCGCGAATTGAATTCTTCCAAAGTGGCTTGAATATACTACAGAAACGTTGAGACATGTGTGCTGGGACTGCAATGAAGTATCCCGTGCAAAGTGAGTAAGAAGCTTTAAAGGGCAGTCTGGTACTGAATGGGCTGGTTAATCGTTCAGGCGGACTTCGAAAAAAATAAAAAGTTAAGTAATTATAGCTGCTTTGCCTTAAAAACTGTGACGACAAGTCTAGACGTAATATTGTCTTGTTGGAAGTCTCTTCATAAATTCCCCGAAGCCGAGGTAATAAACGAATGTACTCTCAGTCTAGACTTTATAAAACCACACAATATTCAGGTAGATATCGACAGAGTAATGAATGTCGAAAGGTTGAAGTACTAATTCCTTGCCGAACTTTATTGATCCTACCAACTTACATTTATTTGACCGGCTCTCCTTTATATACTTATTTTTCTTTAGATGCTGCGTAGCATATTCCAAATTTCTAGGCCCTCGGTAGATAGATTTCGATGATCAATTTTTAATGGTCAATGAGTGCCAAGATTAGTCATTTTCCAGGTTATATTTCTTAAAAACTATGAAAAGAATACTCTGCCTCGTGATTCGACTTTAGAGGCCAAAAAGATATATCGTCTTAATCTGCATTGGGTGTTTAATTGTAGAAGTGTAAAAATGAGCCCAGTTAGTTCATGTAAGTGGAGCACGACTATTCGGGAGGTCTTGTTTCCACGTTGGACAGCTTGACCTTACGAACAGTCGTGCACTTAAATTCTCCACGATTTATTCTATGTCACTTTATAAAGTTTAGGTATAACGAAAAAAACTAATAAATAATAATAAAATAAAAACAAAAAGTTAACCAAATTGTTGAATGATTAATATGTAAATATTCGTCAAAATTACATAGATACTCGTATAGTGTGTACGCATTTTAATTTTGTGCTTATCACGAAATGAGAAATTACAAATAAAGGCGCGAAAAATTACGTGAGCCTTTAATTTGCATATTATTTAAGACTAATGTGTAAAAAACTGTTAAATAACCATTGATTTAAATCTCTTGAATTTGGTAAATTCATAGTCAACTGAAGAGTTAAGAGACCCATAAATACTACCTTCGCTAGGTTGATGGTTATTTTAAAATATCCATTATTCAGGATCCATGAAAACACTCGTGAATTAAAATTTATAAATTTGAAACTAGTTTTAGACCGTGTTCACATATGAACCGAAATCGTATTGTTGCAAGTATTTTTTCTATTGTTAATGCCTATCGAGAGAGATGTTTTATTAATTTTGAGTTGGCTTGTAAGCTGTTTATCAGTTTTGTCAGTCAGTATTGTATCCGTTTATAAACAAGAGGTCAACATTAAATCTTGAAAATAAGCTCATTATCTGTAAAGCAATATTTGAAGCTCTAATAGTGCACCCGTTTGGATCTAATGTGCTAAAATACATATTAATATTTTACAAGTGGGCCAGAATAAAATCCGGAGAATTATGCTAAATTTACCATGACACTTCTCTACCTCTGAATTGCAGACTAGGGCTAACTTAGAATTAGTGACCTCGAAAATAACATAAGTTTTTCTCTTAACCAATCTGGCGGCGGCAGAACACTAATATTATAAATGAAAGAATTTAGAATTCCAGGACTAAGAAAGTGTAATTTTATTGTACATGAATTATAATATCTACTTTGAATAAACTGAAAATTGAATTGAATTGAACTTTATGTGATGGGCCAAGTACCAAGCAGAAGTATAAAAACACAGACAAATATTAGTATTACTCATATTAATACTTGTATGCTTAAGGTCTAAGCTGTACGTCTAGAATTGCAGCCTGTGCTTTAAGCATACCTATGAGTTATTTCACTGTTAAGGTTTTCATTACTTGCATAAAACGTTAGAAACTCTGATGTTGTTTTACGTATACCCTAACAAACACTGTAAGCAGTTTAGTCTATTTCTTCTTAATTCTTTAATATTCCACATTGAAGAATTCCATAGATTTTCAAAATGGATTTTCCACGACGAACACAATTTTAAAGGCCAACCTCTCTTTACTCTTTTGTGTTTTTCAGTCTTACTGCGAACTCTGTAGATTTTATAAGTTTTTGAAAAAGTATATTTAGCTATACTTTATAACATAGTGGACCTCTTCTTTTCAACTACTTTTTGATTTCTTCTGCCACTGAAAACACTTCCCGGATTTCCAGTTTAGACGATCGATTACTATTTAAAAATGGTGCTATAAATTAAGATTCAATTTTATTCTTTCCATATTATCTGTTGCACAAAAATCAAAGCTATTCAAAACAATATTGTACTGATTACCTTCCCTATAGTTAGCTTCTAAGTTATTAAGTTATTATGTTTGTATTATGGTGAGAACGTGGTCCAAAATCATTCGAAATTTTTCACGTCATCCCGAAATAGACAGTAAAATAGAAAACTACAGACAAACGCCAAAAATTATAAAATGCTTTCTGTTTGTGATGGGATTCTTTGTCATCTTGATGTATGCATATACCATCAGACTGCCGTTAATACGTACGTCATCACCGGGTTTCTGTGCTTATTATAACAGACAACGTATAGTAGTGATGTGACGCATCTGATGTGACTTGCTTGAATAATTTATTTAAACATGAGACTGGTTATTGGTGGCCTGATTTTGGCCTATTACATTTATTAATGATTTTTTTAAATTAAGTGGGGTATTTTTCCAAAAAATCTATGAGTTGAACTATGCAAAAAATGATAATTATTTGGGAAGTGAAACGATATTAAATTCCTTTTACATTTCGTAATTTTATTGCACAATGCTATGAATTTGAAACTTTCTACGAAAAACAACTTCATAACTGGAGCAGTTAGTTTAACTAGATTAGTTTTATTGTAAAGAAATACTATTAGTTTTTCGCATGACCAGAAACCTAAAACTTTCCAGTACACCTAAATTACTCGATTTTTTCCATTGAGTGATTTCGCCAATTTGCACTGCGAGGCACGCATTGGTTTTCCGCTTTAATCCTGAATTGCGTATTACAGCGAATTATAAAAATGAAAAATGATTTAGCCTTCTCGGGGTTCAACGACACGTTGGAATTTAGGCTTTGGGAAAATTACTGGGTTCTGCTAATAAGGAACTGTCAATGTTCTTATTGAAATTTGTTGTCCCATGAACTATGATCTAAAAACATTAGCCATTTTTTTAAATTATTTGTTATCCCGCTAAGAAACGACATATGATCTAAGTAGTATTTTTTCTGTATGTTGTGAATTTAGAAACGAAAGTGTCCCATCACAAAAACTATTTTTTTCTGCTCTATTCTGAAAGAAAAATTGAACTAATGATTTATCGTAAAATGTTGACACACGGCTCAAACCACAAATAGACAAGGCTATTGTGCTATATTTATTTTCATAAAAACAATTTTTCTAAAAGTTTAGAAAGTGCAACAATGGCGACATTTTGAACTTCTTTGGAATTTATAGTAATTGTAATATGTGCTTCATACATAGTCTGAATTCAATAAATTGAACAGGACTCGGGGGCATAAGATTTAAGAACATAGTTTCGAGCAAACGACGCTTCTGAATCACCCTGCATAGCCATCTTTAAGATTATTTAACTTTGTTAAATTTAGGAATTTCTAAAAATCCTTTGCAGGTAAATTTTGTTAAGCAGAAAGTGCAAAAAAACCTGAGTTTTTGAGACAACTTCTAGTGTGTTCGGGTCGACATCATTAGCAACTTTTTCGTAGGTTCTTAACCTAGTTCAGTTCTGCAAGGTCAAGTGTAGTATTTAATATGGAATTATTGTTATGGAAATATGAGGGAATAACAATAGCTAAATATTGTTCAATCTACTTTGAATTAAGCCAGACAGTTCGGCCAACAGTGAAACAATAAGTCTTCTCAATCATTAATCATCAAAAGAAAAAAAAATTAATGGAGTGTCTCTTTTAAAATTTATTATCCTAAAAAGTGCTGCTCTAAGAGTCTTACATAAAAGTTAAGAAAAATGTTTTATGCAAAAGACTCACCTTAACGACTTTTTCAGTCTCTTTGTTTTGTGGTGGTTTGGCTAATGCCTTCGCCATTAGAGCGAGCAGCGCAATGCAGATGAGAATTTTCATGATGCAGTTTTGTATTTTCGAAACTCCTCGAACTCGAAACTTTGAGCACACTTCACTTTCGGTATCGCGCGAATAACCAAATAAATTCTTGGAAGAATGTGTACGAGCCGCCAACCAGACGCTGAGGATCACTTCACTGCAATCACTTTCTTTGGTTTTGGGTTACGTTCACTGAAATTACTTCCTCTAAGCACAACACCTGCGGAATTAGTTCAATTATGCTCCTCCATTTATTTTCGTCCAGTGCTCCTTCGTTAATGGCAAAAATGACAACGGCAGGCCGATTAAGACGCCAAGACAAGACGCTAAATTACAACACCCTTGAGATGGTTTTCATGCTCCTCTATGACAATTGCACGGGGCACCAAAGACGCGATCTCAGAAGCCGGTGCAATCTTTGAGCGGTATTGTCGGACTGATCGATCCGAGATTACAATGCCAACTCGCGCGAAACTAAGCTACGATCGAGTAGTCTTGCACGAAATCTGTGCATAACTTAACCGCATACCATCTTAATATTATCCCCATAATAGTGAACAGTGATTTTGATTTCTTTCCCAAAACTGTGTGTTTTCATCTTAGCGGCCAGTGGTCATAAATAATATGCAAATCGACTTTTTTCTTCTTGAATCGATTTTGTAACGTGCCACTATTTGAGAGCGAAAGTGATCTGGTCGTCTTCAGATTATGACTTTTCTTTGCGCTACGTGATAATTTTTTTGCATTAAAAAAACCCACACACATCTCGAGGAAATTCCATAATTTTTCTATTAACTGATGAAATTGCTTTCTAAGGGAGGTTACTGAACTTATATAATATAACTAATATTATAATTTCTGAACTTTTATTGAATTTCTGCCAATTTGTTTCGCTCTATTTTTTCAATAACACATAAGAGAGGAACTTCATTAAATTCAAAATTCCAAGCAAAGTGTTAAAATAAGCGATAGGATGTCGCTTATGAATGCCATCACGCTTATTAAAATCTGAAAATCATTTTACATTCGGGTTTTTTTGGGGGGCACCTAACCGGAACTTAATCGTAAGTTGATAAAAATTATTGTTAATTCTTGACTTTTTCATCTTACATATGCCTAAAATATCAAATATAAATTCTTAAAAATTTTTTACAGTTATTACTGTTCTGCCGGAAATACTAACTTTTATTAAGTAAATCTCAAGGTTTTCGATAAAATCCATTTATTAGATTAAGCCTGCTTAATTATTCAATTAATTTCATAGTTATCACGAAGGGAACTTGAAGCATGCAATAGTAGTTAACGACCGGCAGAAGTTCTCCTTCACTTTTTCCTCATTTCACGTTCAAATATGAGGAATACTTTGAATATAATGTCATTCTTTAGTATAAAATAATAAAATACACCATGTTATTGAATACGGGCATGTTGATAAAGAACCAATGTGATAAAATATATATTCCTATATGTAAAATCTATAAGGATGCTTATGGTGAACGTGTAAATTTTAATTAGAACACACTATGGAAAAATCAAAATTCCTAAATTTTTGTAGTACTCATATTTCTAACTCGATTTCTAAAAAACCTAACTTTTTTTAGAAGCAAGTAGTTCTGCTATGCACAAGATTAAAACCGTGATAAGAAATTTAAAGACAAATCCCAAGTGCTGTCTGTCTTAAGCTAAATTCCAAGTTTTACGCAGAGCGCGAAAAATGAAAAAAAGTTACCAAAAATATGAATGTTCCGCAACTTTATCAATTTAAAATAAAATTTTGATATGAATGACCGAAATAATTAGAAAGGAAAAAATTTACTTTTATTATTGCTAAATACAAGGAATTACTTTTAATAGATTTAGATTAGAAAAAAACTCTTGCATACCGCACTAAAGGAACAGCATTAAAAATAACGTTTTTTCCCAGTTATTTTATTATCACTTTATACTGAAATATATAAATAAAATAAAAAAGAAAGAAAAAGTATACCCAACACAAAGATTTTATTCTATAGCCTTTTTGGGTGCTCGAATTTGTAAGTACTCAGCGCCCCTCTCTTCTTTAGTCTGGTACTGATTACAATACTATAAAAATTTTAGACATTGTGACACGCACCCGCAATTTCCCGTCGTTTATTACTTTCTGATTATTTGATCGGCTTCCGTTTTTTTATCAACCAATATGTAAAACGATGCAGAAAGAAATCAAACCTTAAAAATGTAATGTAAAAAAAATATTTATTGCAATTTTTCAGTATGCAAAACCAAAAAATTTCTAGTTTATAAATTATTTTGTAATTGAAGCTAAATTGGGTATCGGATTCTTGACATATTTTTGCCGTATGCTCGATGAATCATCAACAAATCAGTCATAAAGGCTTAATAAGTACTCAGATTCAATTTACCCCGAATGATACACACATTTTATAGGGGACAAGATTTTTCAATACCATAGTATACTTCAGCTATTACAACAGTTGGTACAGGGTACTCGTAAGTCAATTTGCTAATGATGTTACTACTTCTCTACAGGCGCGATGATTCAAGGTTATGGATATATTCGGGAAGAGAAAAACGTGTTTATTTCGGCTGTCTGTTTACCTGTTTGTTTGTGTCTCTTACATGTGCACGCATTAAACAAAAAGTTCTGAATAGATTTTGATAGGACTTTCGTAGTTAATGTTTAGGTCACCAAATATTAATTTGCGCCTGATGCAGGGTGTTACACAACACAATGAATAGGACATGTACAAAACACAAACATTGAAAGATGTCAACACTACACATGACAAGCAATACGTACCACATGGCATGTGACGTTGCATTTTAATACAGAAGAAAAATATAGGCTTACATAGAATGCACAAAAGTAGATACGTATATAGAAATAATAGACAAGAAATAACTTGGTTAGTACGATGAACACGAAAGAAGTGATGCTCTTTGCGATGCAATGATGAATGTTCAAAAAATTAGATCTCTTTATTGTCTACCAGCGTAAACCTAGTAAATCTGAACTGTTTGTTAAGCTGTTAATATAAAACGTTTGAGGAAGGGCTGAGATATACAACACCAAATTTATTCAAATTGAAAGTAGTTCTCCAAGAAATTTAGTGTTCAGCACAACAGATATTCAATATCTAAGGCAAGGTTTAGTAAAATTCACACGATTTTTTACTGGGGTCTTCGAAAAAAAATATATGCCACGAGGAATGGCACAAGAGATCAAGTCAAAAAAGCATAGTATACGAGTATGTATGATTAAGTTTATAAATAGCCAACGTATTTTTGAACACAAACAAGCTTTTCCCGGTGCACTATTGCAACGCAACGTGCTACCTTAATAGATCACTTTAGCTTATTATAGAGAAAGAATTCGCATTCGAGTTTAGGATTAAAAATTCTTTATATACGACTTTAAAGACAAAATAACCTACATAACATAAATCATATCATGTTTACTGAATATTTTCTGGCATTTCTTTCAAGGTTTTGCCTGTTTCTCTAATTCCTGCTCCCACGATTCAATGCAGCAATAAATTAAATCAAGTCGGACGTCCAAAAATCGGAAGGATATCGAACGATGTAAATTAGTAACTTTTATAGTATTTAACAAATAAGCCTACCATTGGATTCACTTTGTCGGAAGAGATTTCAAAACAAAGCTTAGCATACGTACTATGTTAACATTTTTATTGTAGCGTCTGCTCTTTAATTATTACAAAATTTTAAAGATTTCCTACCTGATAAACAGGTGATAGATCAATTACATAGCTTTGGCTTCCGTGAAGATCACGGGACCAAAGTCAATGCTAGCTGCGACGTTTGCCCTTGCAATTCAGTACATTGTACATCTGTCTTAAGATTGCGAACGGCCTTTTGTTGCGAATGATCGACATCAGTATTTCACTATAGCTGGGCTGTTATATTGGGCAGTCCCGATGTCCAACACGATCATTAAGTCACCGGGAAGCGCTATCGTCGCTTTCACTTTCGCGGCTCACATTAGCACCTGCGTAGATGGCGAAGATGGTGGTATCATCGTGAATGTACGATGCTTGAAATTAATCTTTCCTATATCAAATATTTTTCTCCCGTGTTTATTCATTTTTTGCCCGTTTTCGATACTAAGCTCTAAAAAGTGCTATAACTGCTGTGGAGGAGCAATCATTGATTGATTCAGTCAGCTGCTGGTTGAAGACCACATGCTGTAAGTGAACCAAGCTTCAATATTCGAAAGATTTTAATTGGTCGGTGGAAATAGTTTCGATTGTGGTTTTGTATTGCCACTGCTCTGACCGAGCCTTATCATCGTACGATTTTACCTGAAATTGTGAAGAGGCGATTCATGATAATAAGTTTTTTTTGCAGACACTTATGGAGACATGGGTTTCCACAGTCTCCTAATTAGACAACACAGAGGTGTGGTCGAAATAGAAGGTTGGAAGAGTTTGACACCACTTCGGTCCGATGCCATCGATAATCGCGCGATTGCCGGACAGTTGGTAGGAAATTGGCAAATTTTGCATTGGTTATTATTTTCTTATTGCATATTACGCTTTTATCTCAGTGCGATTTCGCATCGATTCTCTGCAGTAAAGCCATTTGGTGGTTTATTACTTTCAAGTTATTTTGCGTAAATTCGTCTAGATCGTTTGCGCCATATCGAAGAATCTTTTTATCCCTGACGATATCCGTTTGAAGAGAGATTGTAAACCGATACTATAATTTCCATTTATTTTACCGATTACGGTTGTTACGCAATTTCATGGTTATTTTTATCATTAGGTGGTAGTATGGTTTTTAAGGAGAATTCACCTTAAATTTTTGCATCATCCATTGCGAGTGCACACACCTGGGACGGAATTGCAGCCATAGTTGATCAACAAATTGCGTGTGCGTATATTTATGATTTGGAATATTTAATTCTAAATACGTTGGAGAAATGTACTTGTAAAAACATTTTGGGCAAATATTTATTTAATAACAACCAATTGGTAGTGCGTATATTTAGTGCAATTTGGCCCATTCTTATTTGCTTTTTGATGAATATTCAAATAATATACATAATTATTATTGCAGTTCTAGGAGGATTATTGAATTAATGAGTAGATCGGGAAACCGATTTTATTTCGAAAATGTTGCACAAGTGGCCCGAAAATGTTGCACAGGTGGCCCTGTTCAGTCATTTTAAATGAATTCTATGATTCCTAATTAGATAAGTATATTTTAAAGTTAAGAGATAATACTTTTACTTTTTGGTTTTGTGGTCAGTTTGATATTGTTAGTATTGGTATTGAATTAATTACTTTGACATATCTTTTAATTGAAACAATTTTTTTTTTGGGTAATGTTTGTATATTGAATACAAAGAATTAATAATCGTAAACAAACGGAGTGCCTTATTCTAAATTTTATTTTGACATTGCGATAATTAGTGGCTATAAGAAAGCGTTTAGTATTTGATGGCAAGTAGGAAATAGTGTCAGAAGAAACAGACCTAAGAATAGAAGATAAAACATATTTCTTAACCATGTTCAAGGTCTTAATTGATTTTATGTTCTATGCTTCATGTATGCAACATTTTTTATTTTGATGATCTTTTTCGTTCTTATGATTTTTAACAATTTCAAAAATTTTGTTTAGTTTTTAGAACACTTAAACAAACTCGTCGAACATAAATTGATTCAAAATTTTAGGATCTTTTCATGTAAATTGCAATTATCCGGTCATAAATTTGATTCTTGTGAAAGAAGGATTTATTTGCACTGCTATGATAAGCCAGATAAGCTCATCTTAATAAATTTTGATTTCCCTTTATAGACTTCCGAGACCGCCAATAACTGTCTTTTCTCGTATTTCTAATTGGTATTATTCTTTAGAAACAAAAATTATAGTATTTAGATAAATAATTTACTTTTAAGGTATTATACTCTTATTAAATTATTTTTATTTTAGTAGAAAATTTCATAAGTATAGGATAATAATCATATTATTTCACTAGTTTATACTTTTGTTTCCTTTCTCACTTACAAATATATAGTTTTTGATTAAAAGAGTACAACCACCGCCAACCTTTCTTAATTTTGAGTACCTACGTTCATTTTAAACAAATGGACGGTTGGCAGTATTTGGAAATATGTAATCCAAAAAAAGTGAGTTTGTCTGTGAACAAAAGTTATACCTCGTAAATAATCTAACAATTACATGATATTGGGTATAAATATGGTATAAACCTACTGTGGCAGAAATCCATACCGTGATCAATCAAATTTTGCCATGTTAAATGAGGTTTGGCCGACAGGTCTAGTAATTGAAGCAGCAGTGACTTTTCATCAGGTGATACAATTAGCACTAGTTTAAATTTGAGTATATGAATTCCAGTAACTTATTTCAGTTCTCTTAGTTATGTGGCTGTTATAACTGAAAATAATTTAACTACCTTTTGTAATGTATCCGACCGTTCTCTGTGGGGTTCGATGTGCCGCCATAGGGAGTATCAGTTACGCTTATCTACTTTGTTATTAAATGGAATAGAGATTTGTTATTTACAGTGTGTTGCCGGAGTTCAATAATTAAATTTGTGGTCACGACCCGGACTTCTCTTGTTTTTACGTTTTATTAAGAAACAGAGCACTTTTTCCATTCAGCAGGAAAAAGATCTCAAACAAGTTGTTAAGACTATGCCTTCGGAATTTATAATTGAGGCGCCTGTCGAGATGTCGGTAAGCTAAAAAACAGAATCGCTGCCCACTATTGCATTTTCAGACAGTAAAATTGAAACACTATGAGATGCAAGATTGATATCGGAGCAAGCGACCTTTTTTAAAGCAGCCCATAAATCTCTCCAGTTATTTTACTTTCCCTATTTTACTTCGGCTTTCACTGAATATTTTAGACTGAAGGTCGTAATGATTCTACGGATATGACAATGCTATTAGACATTGCTTTTTCACTTTTTAAAATTAACCTATGGAGAGTGTTCAACGTGCTCTGATTTTAAAGAACCCCACCCCCAGCTTTTCGGTCTGTTATTAAAATATTGTTCCAGTTGTACTTTTAAAACTAAGAAGCCAATTTTATTCTTTATCAAGAATGGAAGAAGACTAAAAAGACTTTGGTTGGTCCAAATTTATACGCTACTTGAGGCGCACCACTTATAAAAATAATATAATTGAAAACTAGCTACTAACTTTATTCCTATAAAAGTTTCTTTACGTATTAAAAACTTGTCTTGTTTGTTACCTTTGTTTGTATGACAATGTAAAAGTATTGAAACATTAATTAGTAATTAGCAAAAAATGAACAGTTTAATTGAAATTATTAAAACTAATGAACAGTAAGAAAAAATCTGGAAATAAGTGAAGAACAATTACATACTCATATTAAAAGATCTATCAATTTGCTAACTTATGTTTACATCTCTAATGCAACTAAAACATGTTGTTGACAACAACAACAACTAATTCCATTTATACTACTTATAAAATTTTGTCCTGTAACCATTTTATTATCGAGAATTACCTTCGTTAATCAAATGAAAGAAGTATTTTCACACATAGAGGTTTGATACTATCATCATTTACAATAACCGAGGCTAGTGCGGCCTCACTTAAGTATTTTCGACTAAATTTTTTTCCCAAAAGAAGAGATGCGGATGTAACTTGCATGCTGAAAATTCGACTCTTTCTTAGTTACGTTTATTGCTTAAATGAAAGTACGTACATACGTTTTTGGCAAAAAAAAACTTTTTCAAATACCGAAATTTCGGTATATTTTATATTTGGGAGAATAATCTAACTCCGACTCCAAAAGACATGACTATTTTAATAGCAATTACTTGTCTTCTACATATAGAAAGCAGAAATTATGTTTTTGGATTTCTTTGTATCGTATACAAATCCACAGTTTTCATCTGATTTCAATAAAGTGTTGCACTCTTAAGTACTATCTGCAAAGAATTGTTAACTCAAAAAATCATAAATCTCATCTCCTTCACCGGATTTCACCCCCTCGAATTTGGCAAACCAAAGCTTGGTAAAAATTCAAAATTATCGCGGAAATCCAGAGACAACTCCCTCGATCCACTGAAGTTGAGCAAAGAGACTAGCGTCAAGAAGCTCATGGCTGACGTTACATAAGCGACTATTCTTGCGGGAAATTTTGCGGGAGCAGGCAAAATCTATTCAATGTATATTAAGAGTCTATAAATATATTGTTGTGCCTTTCAACAGGCTTATAGCGCTCATTTACCGCTCCATATACTTCCCATAATTAACAAAAAAAAATTTTTTTTAACTACGTATATTAATAAAATCCATGAATAATCAAATTATCATTCGCAGGTAAAACACACCCTACCTAATGCTCGGTGATACCGAGTTTTTCACCTGTCGCTTGTCGGGTTAAAAAAACAATCTAATTCGTTGATGTCTTCTTTATAAAGGTAAAGTAGTAAAGAAACTTGGATATTGGGTATGAAACACCAAAAAGTTAATAAACAATTACTTACACATAAGGTGTTTAAATTGTACCAAAATCGAGACATTTGAGTCTGTAGAGCTAGACTTAAGCGAAAACTCGGCTAAATGTGATTAAGAATTGATGTCTTCCATATTTGGTTTCCTTGTCTTTAATATCACATCATATATCCTGAAATCTAAGAATAGAGTCCGAATTATGAGATTTTCCCAGCGCCTTTCTTTTCTAAGGTGCTTACTTAACAAGGGCATTAGTGTTTTTACCACTTAATTTTTAATCCATTAAAAGGAAATCGTCTTCTACCAACTTGGCTGTGAAAATAAATGGTCTCCGATGAGCGCCTCTGCTGCAATTCAAGCCCCTTGCTAACTAATAGTCCAAGAGGCAAGATTAATGAAGTAATGGCTTAATTAGAATATATAGGATGATTGAAGTGCTCGCTATATAACCCAAGCTCAGTTGGATTGAATGAATTATTAAAGTATGTACACTAAATAATTGCTAATTAATGACTATCATATGTTTTAATAAAAATCATGATTATACATACGATCACACGATCTTAATCGTAAAATACGTTCGTACTCTGCCGCATTGCTTTTGGCCTCTATTGTTATATGAGATAATATTCAAGACAGAGACTTCGAATACGAAACTAATAGAGCATTCGTCGAGTAACTATTAGAAGTAGTACAGTATTGCAGTATTAAATTCAGTCAGTCGATTGCTGTATGTTCCATTTAATATCAAACAAGTTCTAGTAGCAGTTGAGTCGCCAGATCGAGTGGCACTCGTGGCGTGTTAAGCGTTGTGGCTAAGGCCAAGTTATGTCTTCTTATTAACATAATTAGTGATTATTTTTATGACTTTGTATTTTTCCCATAAGGATGGTCTGATTCGGAAGAGACCTTACGCCTCTTAGAAATACGATTGGATTTTGGATTTCCGCCTGCAACATAAATATTTTGTCATATGTATTTCACTTAAAGTTCGCTTGTTTTTCTTGTTCTTGTAGTTCGTTTTAATCTAATATTTCTAGGCAGGCGAATATTTTGTTTGCGTAATAATTACTTTTATTTTGTATCTTAATGATTCAGAGAGATAAGAGATCGTTCCTCGAATGATCCCCAAAACTACAGCAAAATCTATTCAATGGTTCTCAGTGGACAGACAATCAGTTGTTGCATTTTATAAATAAAGTGATGAGCAAATATACCAGCCGCACAAAGTTGTGATTAACGTTTTGGACTTGGACACTCAAATACCGTGGAAAATCTAACGACCACTTTGTAAATTAAATTTGTACAAAGCTACAAAGGAGTGGTAAAATATTTATATAATTAATTCTTCTTTGTAATCGCACTCGAGTAAAAGTAATAATAGCAATAAAAATATTAAAATTAATTATTACGATTAAGTCAAATCGGAAGAACTGTAATAATTAAATAATGTCATTAAATATATTTTTAAATATTAATGACATGGCCCTCAGAAGCGGTAATAATTACCAACGCATAGTAAGAATATTGACATATCCATTCAAAGAACAGAAATTATTATTATATTATTTAGTAATCATTCGTTGACAGTAACTAATATTTAAAATATGTTTTTCGAACATTTAATACACATAATATGTTTTTTTTCAAAATTTCGTGCTCAAATATCTCTGCTCCGTTCGATTTTAGAGTCGTGCCTTTTATATACTATCGAGTAACTTAAATGTTGAATTTATCATAGGTCGTTATGAAAGAAAAACGAGGCCATTCTCTAAAAAAAATCACTCGTATCCCGAGGACAAACTCGATACTGAGATTTTAGAGTTCATGATCTGCACGAGCGTTCAAAATTCAATCGATCAAAATTTTTACGAAAATATAAGAAATTCGAACGTCTTTTTCACATCGCAAAAATTCACGAATTTTGAATGTAATTGAAATTTGTCTTTAATTGTAAAGTATTTAAAAATCTAGTCTTATGGTTTAGTAGAAATAATGTGTATGTACTTGTAAAAATATTTACAAATTTCGAATTTTTTCTTTGTTAGGAAATTTTGAAAGAAGCTTAATTTACTCTGTGTGGAGTTCTAAACTAAAGTTCTTTCAAAGAGTTCTTTCTCTATAAAAATTTAAAAACATATAAAAATTGAAAGTAAAAAATACCTACAGAATTCTATATGAACATAATTTTAAACCATTGCGTGTATTTCGAACAAATCTCGATCATTTAGGTAATTTAATAAGCTTTTCTTACCTTATTTACTAAAGAATTTTATTGAATTCTGTTTCTTCAACTTTCGAGGTGTAAATATTCTTCCGGGGAATGGAGTAAATTCCAAGTTGATTCCGACCTCAAAATGAACACTGCATTTGTCTTTAAACTTTTTTTATCGTTTACGTAAATTCAACGCTTCCTGGATGGATGTCTGCACGTCTTCAAAAAGCCGCCAGAATTATTTCCTTGGTTATGATTTCAAAAGAATCGATTCGTGTGCACCTCTGAACGACCACCTAATTGACTCGCCGTGACTCGATCACAATTTAGTGGTCTAAAGACCTTTTTCCGGCTAATCGAAAATTATCTTTGCCGAAGTGTAACGACATCATGCGCGAATTTATTTAGCGTGAATATTAGCCTTGCTGAGCTGGACGTTTAATATCGATTTTGAGAAGTCCCAGTGGAGCAGATTGCTTTGCCTTGCAATAAAAACAACAGAGATAAGAAGTAAGCCAATTCAATGTGTTATATTGTGTTGTACAAGACTGGAAGTTGCTCCCATATTGATTAAATCGCCGGGAAATGAAAATCATTGCTGAAATGATCGTTGAAATATTCGAAATGGCTTCAGTTACTCTTTGTAGACAGTGATATAACTTTCGAAAATTAATTAGTCGCTATTATTTCTTTTAAATTAACTAAAGGCTAAACTCTTTTGTGGTGGCGTCGAATGTGAACCTTTGTTGTTAAGCCTCAATGAATAATAGAAAGATTTAATGTTCCGTGTCTATAGGGTTGCAAACAAAGTTATTTTATTGAATATTTTGAGGCACTCAAATTTACTTATCTCTGTAACTATTTTTGTAATCATACCGAGAAAAAGATCAATATAAAAATAATATCTCACAAATTGTTGATGATACATAAAAATAAGAATTTGTTAAAAAACAGTTTTTTAAATATCTCGCTAACTCCCGCTAAACTTTCATGTTAAGAATTTTGATAATATTTAATTATTTTCATTGTACTGCTCTAGTATTAACTATGAATACAAAAATATGAAATTGTTAACCTGGATAATAATAAATTTTTTAATAATTTTAGATTAAGTTTAAATAAACCGTTTTCAACAACATAATTTATATTTCTCTGAACATATTTTTTCACTCATAAAAAATAATGGATTCAAGTGAGCGTAATAAGATCGAAGAACTAGCAGAATATTAAATGAATCCATTTGTAAAGATTAAAGCAAATTATAATTATTATTCCTTTTAGAATTGAATCACTTATTAAATCTTAGTTAATAAGTGAAAGCAAAGTAGAAGGGCGACTTCTTAACGTGCCTTTTAAAAAAATCATATTTCCACTCTGAAAACATTCTTGAAGTTATATTGAAAAACATGTGTTTTGAAGAATGTGACAATTTAAAAATCTTTATAAACAGAATTACATGGCAAGAAAATGAGCTCTTATATCCTTAAAGAACTCTCTTGCTAAGCTTTCTATATTTTGATGGTTTTTAACTTAATCATCCATCTAGGTCATTTCATGTTTTAGTGTTGAAACAATAGTTAATATTATAAGGATATTTAACGACATTAAATACACACGTACAAAGGGGTTTCTTTTCATCTTTCAGAATTTCAGTTATGATGTTGTGTATTATATTTTCGCTGTGATATGCGAATACGACTCAGCTTTCATATTTATGTACTAATCAATATTTAATTGTTTAATTACGAAACTGCCGAAATTAATAATAATTATTATTATTATTAATATTATTAATAATAATTAATAATTAATATTATTAATAATTCTAGTGGCCACGGTAAAAATAATATGCTATTTATTATTATATGACTTTAACATAGTCTCATTTTCAATTAAAATGACTATATGTAAACTCACTTTGAAACTCAAACACGACTCTTTTGTTCTTGTAAAATTTTAGTATTTTAAAAGCTTTTATTGATTGATTTGAAACTGGTCTTCAAGACCGCAAGTAATTGAAGTTGTTTTGAAAATCTTCATTATAATATCAAAAAATAGTTAAAAACTATCGAAAAAAATTCTATACTTCTAAATATTTATGAAATAAACGAATTTCTTTGAGTATTTTGATTACTTTTGAGTGCACTTCAGCAGATGCAAGTTCAGTCTTTCTGATGAATTCAATAGATAGCCACTGCATTTTTATTGTTTTCCAGACGGAAGGAAACTTTTAAAATTAAAGTTATACTCTCGTTGTATTGTACAACTATGTTACTCATTCATTTAAACAATTATATACACATTTCAAGGTACTAATTCTAAGATCAAATTTTACAGAGAGTTTGATTCCTTTTACCCAGACTTTCATAATCTAAGAGTATTAATACAACCAAAAGGCTGGGTTTAAATGACGCCTATCAGGTAATATGATAAATTCAACCATCGTTACAATGGTACATTGCAAGCAAGTTGAAAAAGAGTTCGGTTCAATTTTCGAACCATAATCCTCATTTTCTCAAAAGATCAAACTTTTACTTGAAAAGGCATTTAATTTTCCAAGAAAAAAGAAAACAGGTGTGATTGAGTGCTTAGCTAAAGGCATTACCTACCTTTACCCTTTTTCCCTAACTGATATTAGACGCATAGATTGCAAGTAAAAGAATGATCTTTTAATACAGTCAATATTATGATCATCTAATCAGCTTAAAATAGAAACAAAGTTGCTGTATTCTAAATAGTCTGCATGTAATAACTCGTTAAAATTTAATCAAAGTCGAGTTGTTTACGTAGATTCTATAAATACTTTCTTTTAAGTATATGAAATAATTTCCATTTTCTTTCAGCGCACGTGTGAAGATCTAATAATAAGAGGAAAAATTATTTAAAACCTCAAAAAAATTCTTTATGTATTAAACAAAACTTTTAAATACAAAACCGTGCAAGAGTTGTGTAAATTATTGAAATTAAATTATTCCACATAGACGTGATTAATTATTTATTTATATGTATATATATATTTCTTAATATCTGTTTTATAATTATAATACTAATTTAAGATGGAGAAACGCCGTTTTAAAAATAATCCCGAACGTGTAATAGAAATTTTTCGATTTTTGGAAGTACATTATCTAAGAAGCTTGTTTATTACAGCAATTATTTATTAATTTATAATATGATTGTTTAGTTATTAATTTAAAAATATGTATGCATATATGCATATAATGTACTAAAATACGAATGATTAATTTATCTACTGGATTTACTAGTTTTTCCTATACCGAAGACGTGTTGCAACACCATAGATATTTGCACGCATCCATCTCATATAATTAGCTCCTGAGTTCCATGCCGGAATTGTTCCTGGCCGCAGTCATCATTGGTAATAATAAAATTATGCGGCCGCAGTCGAACAAAACCCGGTAAACAAATCTTGCACCTGGTGCCAGTTGCATATCGGACAACGGGTTATCTTTTAGACCTTTTAGAATATTACTGCCTTTAAAATGTCAACAGAAAAGCATTCATCTTTACATTTTCCCCCAGAAATTATTTTGACTGACAATTTTTAGATTTGGAAAATTGGAAAATAATTGTTCTCACTAAATTCAAATATTTGTTTTGCCTCGAATTTGCATTGTTGAGCATGCTAAAGCTTTCCCCATTTCATAAAAATACAACCACTTTGAAGCTGTGGTAGTAGATAATGGTAAACAAAATCAATCACTATTAAGGGAACTTCTTTCCTGAATCGAAGAAACACTTACACCGACCACAATAAATGAGATGCGCTAAGTGGCTAATTAAACAGGTGTTGCACAATATCACTTGAACCCACAGAATATCTGATGATCTCGCGGTGGCGAATGAAATTTTTGTCCGTATGAATCGGACTGTTGCAGTGGGCACTTACTGTCGTTTTTCGTGATCTTAACGAGACCGAAATTTCATTCACGGCACCTTTAAAAAAATATTAAAGCTCACTCTAGTACTTTGAGACCGCACCGCCACTGTAACTGAAGCAGCGTGAATAAAAATCACCCGAGGATTTGAGATGTATTTTATTTCGGCCCCTTCTTCCACACGGCTTTCACGGTTCCTGAAGAGCTCACCTTTGCTAAGACAAGGAAGACCAGAGCACCTTCTAGGAGAATACTGCCGAGGTGTAGAGAACTTCAATGATTTCAATAAAGTATCGCAAGCTCAGTACTTGTCCATCTCTTGTGCACTGCTTAACTCTCCTTTTACTTGCGGTTGTTTCAAAACAATAGCACGCTTCGACGTCATGGACATCTTATAGATGTTTTAATAGATGGCTAGAGAGTGAGAGCAGACAACTTGGTAGACGGAACGCCACAGGCTTAAGTGAATGGGGCATATCCCCTTCACTGCCAGAATTTTCAAATTACACTCTCAATTTAGCCCATGTTCTGACTTCAGAAATAAAAGCCTTGGCGGCTAAAAAGTGTCCAACCGAATTTTCAGGCTGCCATCGTAATCTTGGCACATGGATCATTAACGGAATTACTTTTCGAAAATTACAGGAACACTAGCGAATTTAAAATTTATAGGGTGCGGTATTCGCAATTTTATAATGAAATGACGAGTATCCAGGTGTAACGAGTCTTCATTTGGTCAATAATTTAGTAATGAATACCAGTTTGAATATGTTATACGAACGTATCCGCATATTGTACACTAATTTGGTATAGGCGGCGGTCGCGAACTATTCCGAGAATTTTGTTTATTAACACAACTGCTGCTGGAATGCTACTGGTAGCTTCTGTAGACTTACATGACTCTTACTTTCTACTTTGTTAATATAACGATTATGATGATAGTCATTTTTACTTTTATTTCAAAAGATGTTTGCGTGGGTCTTTCTTGGTTTTTAAAATAAAATGTCTTCGCATTGGATTGCCTTGACAAGATAAGACGAGATAGTATTTCTTTTACTTAAACATTATATTAATAACATGGAGGAAATAATGGAAATTAGTAGTATATATCGTCTAGTTTACAAAGCCCAAGAGACAAAAAATTATACTACTTCAAACAAACAGTGTTGTTGAGAACTATTATGAGAGAAAAGATATGGGAAATTAATTGAGTTTAAGCTCATGATCATTTTTGATCAAATTTTGAAGAAATAAATAAAATAATACAAAATGTACGGATATTACGAAGTAGTCAATTTTAGCTCAGTACAGTGTTTTGTAAAAAATGCACACATTATTAGTTGATCAGGATAAAATCAGTTCAAAGTGTAGCTATAGCAATGCTAAAAAATCGAAAGAACCGTTTCAGGGAAATTAGTTCAAATTATATTCGTATTTATTCTGTGGTGACTGGAGGTCTCTCGGAAATCATTTTTGAAACGACTCAGGTAAATTATAAACAATATACAATTTAGGGAAATGAAATAATCTAGTTTATTTAGCGTTAATTAAACTAACTAATTATTATTAATTAGTTGCGTTTAAAAATCTGCTATACTGGAATATTAAAAGCTTTTCCTGAAGGACTCTATTGAGCCAATTGAAGGCGAGATGTAGTATCTCATATGTATCTACAGCATCTTTGTATACAATGTTTGATGTAATTATAGAATTTTCTTCCACCTTTTGTTCCGGGCAAGTGTGTGTTTCTGTTGTATGTGATAAGGCATAAAAGAAATGTTCATATCTCTTAAATGTGTAGATGATACCAATAAATTAGGAATCGTAAACGCAATGTGTGATCAATGTGACGTTAGTCGCTTCTTGATGCTTGTGCCTTTGCACAATTTCGTTGGATCGAGGGCCGTTTCTGGACTCCTACGACAATTCTGAATTTGTACTTCTTTGGCTTTTAAATTACAATTTGATGAAACATTTTGAAAGTTTATTTAGGTTTTATTTATTTGTAAAGTAATGAAATGTAAAAATAATGCGATTCAGAGATGATCCGTGTTTTGACGTCCCAAATAAGTCCTCATTTATGGTGTTTCGTTGTGTAGTTTCCTTAATATAGGCACAGAACCGCTTTGAGCTTTTAGCGTAATTATATACATGCATATGTACCAAATATATATACCAATATTTTTGTAATTTTTTCTTAAAGTCCATTAAAAACGGTCAATCCTACTTTCGTCATTTATTTCAAATTAGGGACCTATTACGTTACATAAGGCTATACTTAAATTTGTTATCGTTGCAAAATGCGAAGGATTCGCACCGACCTGCTAGAACTAGTAAAAATGTGCTACAAGCTTAATACCGCATGCTGCATTTTTGTACTGCCACTTGCTCAATCCAAACAGTTCCTTTGAGGCTATGTTAAATTATCACGGCGTCGACATATTTAGTAACATTATCAAGCGTAATGAACAAAGGAGGGCAATCGAAATGTGATCCTAGACTGCGAGATTTGTCAAGCCTCACAATTTATTATAACAATTATTAATACAAAAATATGATTTATTTTAAAAACCTTATCTATAAAATGTGCATTATCAAATTATAGTATAGTATATATTTATATAATATAGTGTACATTAGCAAGATGTAGTGTCATAGAACACATATTTACCAAATAAGAAAACGATCCATACAAGCATACTAAGCAATTTAAAGGTGGCAATAAGTCAAAAGCCATCGGGAATATTTCATCTCCGGTAAAATTTTCTTCTTTGGTGTTTTTAGTTACCGCTTTAATTTTTGTAGGACTGGATGAAAACATTCTATGTACTTCTTTTATTGTGTACAGTACATAATTTATAAATCAAAATTTGCGTTTATATTTATATGCGTCCATGATTAATTGCACGTGTCCCTATGCACTTCATTCTCATCCATTTCAAAAGCTTTGAGGGCTCCTTTCGTACTTAATGACTAACACATACTGAATTTTAATAAACTTTGAACGCCATCTCGTAATACTGGCGGCTGAATTCCAGGCAACATGATGACTTTTGTGTGGAAGATACTGAATTGATGTTTCATGTCTTCACCCCTTATTGCCTTAATTAAAACACTATGTTGCCTGTTAGCCAGGAGTTGTCTCAGTGTGTTTAGCCCATTTAATGCAAATCTATACTTACTTTTATGAAAGTTTTTTCATATTCTTCATACAAACAAACTGATATAAGGTTATTATTTTTCCAGGGAATCTTTTTCCTGAATACCGTCAATCAAAAACGACGGAAGAAGAAGAAACTAAAACGTAAAAGAAGAAAAGGTAAAACGTAAAAGAGAATATCTTAACTTTGTTTAATAAAAAATTTATAAATGTAACGTAACACTTTATAATCAAATATTTTTCATATTTCCTCCCACATACCTGCAACTTATTCAGAAAAGTATGGCAAACATTTTTAAGATAGACTTTTAAAATATATAGTATTACAATTTTATAAGTATATACCTGTAAAAATACTATAAAAATGTCGACATTTTGAGGAATAAATCACAAAAGATTACTAAAAATTGCATGGTAAAACCATAATCAAAATTCGATGTAGAAAAAATTTTTTTTTCAATTGGAAATTGGAAAATTGTAAAACTATTGAGAATCTGATAAAGGTACATAGTAACGTTTCAAAGTAACCCTTTTTTCGAAGATATATATTTATTATTGTTATTTTGAAATGCTGTCCTAAAATATCTTATATGAAAGCAAAAGCAAGTCGATTAAAAAATGAAACATAAAAACTAATCAGGAATTAAAGGCCTTAGCATTTTTGATCAACAATCATCTAAAAACTATCTAAATTTGTCTATCGTCTCACTCCAATTTCTCTCTTCACAGAAAAAGATTGACCCCTTCTCTGCTTTCTAGATTATTAAAGCCATTTACCTATCTTAAATGGTTTTTGAGACAAATCCACCGGACGCCACCAGTGAAAAACCCCGTAAATGCAATCAAATGTGTTCCGCACTGTGGCCTCTAGTGGCGAAATCTCACTTCGGTATGTAAACGATCGTTTATTTTTATTTCCAATCTTTAAAAAAAACAGAAATATAAGTCGATTTTTTAGAAATAATATATATAAATTTACATTTTTCAAACAATCGATTTTTTCGGATAAAATCTAAATATAAATATCTGAAGACATTCTTGCAATTATCACTTTAAAAAAGACAAGTTCAAGAATGAAGGTATAACCAAGATAGGCTTTAGAATCAACATGATCTGTCTTTAACATATCCCAAGAAGGCCATCAATTCAATTCAGCGCAATTAATTTAAAAATGATATCAATTCAAGTTAATGACTTGCGAGATTTTTAAAGATCAAGGGGGTTTCAATTAAATTAAAACTTACAATGGTAGTTGAGAGTTAAACGTTTAACTTAATTTCACTTATCAAATCATGAAATCATGTGAAACCGATTAATAGATCCGTTAAAGTGCGCCCAGCTGAAAATCACCGCAGTTTTCCTTCACTTCTTCATGGATGTTTTTACTGAATGTACTATTCAAATTAGTCGGAAGTGTGACACCCACGATACTTCAACGTGAGAAGGTCTTCTTAAATCTCACCTTAAATGATGAAAAGGTCTACTGTGGCCTAAGAAAATACTGTGAATCCGAGTCAGTGTAATGAAACGAGACTAATTTCAGTTGAAGGCGAAAATTCGTAAGCTTTTTCTAGTTTTAAGAGAACATAATCAAGCTCTGGACCACAGCCTCAGTGACCCTGACTAAAGACTAGCTCTTAAACATGGAACTACAAAGGCAAGTGAGGAGAAATAACATAAAATTATCTAAGTAGTGTATCATCTAATCACAACCGGCAATTGATAGGATGGATAACTTTTCGTGTTTAAAGATGAAGACTATGCAATCAAACGACTCGAATTCTTCTTCAGCTAATCGAAGACGAAGATGCACGACACGCGATTTGTGTCTTCTACTAGTGTTTCTGCTCCGTCTTTGATCACATGACCTTCGAATGCGCTAAGCAATTGAACTGAAGCAGCCTTGAGGACAGGCAGAATTGTGCGAGTCCACTCCATGATTCGACTTAGCGACTTCCAGTTATGGTAAAACGGTGTGCTTCACTTTTATCGCTTCTACTCACTTAATTGCCGACTGACTTAGTTTACAAAGACGCTCAGCAAGCCTACGACAGAAGACATTCATTTGTGGTTTGCTCCACTTCATGTACATGTTCTGAAAGTGCATTTGGACCGATCATTGCACAAGATTCATTCACAAAATCCAGGTAAAGTAAATTGAGCGACATACGAAAATCATAGAGTTCGCGTAGGTGGACATGAATGCTGCTTAAACGCTGAAGTTTATTCACCTAAAAATGCCTACTCATCTTGACTACTGTTTTGCTAAAGTAATTTGATTTCTTTTAAAAGAGAAGAGAGCAAGAAACTTTCGTTTGATTTATTAACCTCCAAAGAATGGGAGTGCAATAGGTTTGCTCGAAAAGAAAAATTTGTAGTAATAATGCGACACGGCCATTCGTTTCTCATTTATGGAAGGCTTCCTATTCACAGGAAAAGTGTTAATGAAGAAAGGTGTAAGGTTATATAATAAGATAAAACATTCATTCAAGTGTCACATTTTTCGTGTCCCAAGAGGAAAGTAAGAAAACAGTGGGAAGTACATTGTATTTTATCAGATGTATACCAACATTCATAAAGTGTGTTTAGTAGCTTCTATAAATCTTTGAAGATGCTAACCATTTAAAATGCACTTTCTATTATATATACTTACATATATGTATATTTGAATTCACGTTTGTGGTTCGGCAACATTTTTCTGACATTGGTAAATTTAAAGTTGATAAGCGCTTAACGGTTTAAATACATCATAAATTATTAGATTACGATCCATAAAGACACGTTGTTTAGTTTCAAAATTAGAGAAAAGTCGTTGCATATATTAAAAAAGGTTATATACTGACTATAACCTTGCGTTGAACTGCACAGTTAGAATATGTCTATGTTTTCAATAAATATTGAAATCGCTTGTTCGACTGTTTTAGAATCTTTGATTGAATTCCTGTTCAATGATAACCACTTTAGACCAAAGGTGATTTGCAAATCTTCCACTTGTAGTCTTACAATTTTACTTTGATAAGAGTTTTATATAACTCTTACAGTAATTGTGATTAAAAATTTGGATTATTTCACTTGTAACCAGACCATCTTAAAATACTGTTGCGGGAAGGAAATAGACAGTAGTGTTAGAAATTTTTGAGCCTTTCTTGATCGTAATATTGAAGGTAATATACATACTACGTAGCGATATAGATTTTTCATAAAGTTGATGAACTAGATTTTGCGTCCATTGGATTAATTCTAAACGTGCGTTTTTAAACCTCCATAATTAAAACAACGCTAAACATTTCATTTTATAACTTTTTGGAAATATTTCTCTCTTATTTACTTAAAAATTATATAATTTACCCATTTAATACTAATACTATGTATCATGCGTATTTTTATAAGTAAAAATTTATAAAAAAGGTTTGTTTTTCAAAAAAGCTGCTTTTAGAAATATGAGTTTATCAAATTTTGTTCACCCACTAGAACTTTAAATCAAATTATTCATTGAATAAGAAGTCGCGAAAAGAAGAAAAGCCATGTTTTGAAGAACATGCTGCGTGTGGTGTTTTATTATTATGAAACCCTGCTTGACTTTAAATTTATTATTTTTTTAAGAAAACAATTTTCAATTTTTTGACTATTACACAGAAGATAACTCATTCAGTCGTGTTCTAGAATCTGCAAGAGCGATTTCAAAGAAATTTATATGGTTACTATCTCTAGTTGGGATACTACAAATTAAGGTTTTATAGAAAAGTTTTACATACATATCAAAATTTAACACACAGTAACAAACATACATAATACAAATGGTACATACACAACCTATCGGAGTTATCTATCGAAAGTTAATCGATACTAACTAGAATTATTTAATTGTGAAAGTCTCATCAAAATCCAGTTAGTAAATCAAACCAAGTTCGAAGTCCTCTCAAAAATGAGTTTTGTACAAAAATGTTTACTTGAATTAGTCAAGATTCTAGAAAAGAAATACACGTACTCAACAAAAACACAAGTTAATCACTAATGTTAAGTAATTATTTGACAATACGATTATAAACATAAAAGTTAGAAGAACAAAAAACCGTTAAGAGGATGTCCTATTGTTGAAATTATGAACAGTGGATTTTTTTAATTTGAACAGATTTACTTCTTAAGTGTACGCGGTTAAAACTTTAAGTCGAAATTCGAATTATTTTGCTTTAAATGTGTTTTTCTTGAAACACGTTTTTTTTTAATACGCAGGATATAATTACGGAAAAACTTATGAATGGATCGATTCCAAAGTTTACACGATTTCAAAGGGGACAATAGTGCATGGTATCGACCACAGTTTAGCCCGATGTTTGAATTTTCATACAAAACATACTTTCATACAAAATTATTTTAAATAACATAAATCTTTCCAGAATCCAATCTAAAAGCAAGCATCGTTAACTTATTTTTTGCTTAAAAAATATAAAATCATCGTACCACGTTGGTGTCCGCCTGTGTGTCAGTGTCCTTTTCAAAGACGAGGATATTTTTAAAAATAATCAACTCGACTTAATGCATGTAGTAAATTAAAATATGCATTATAGTTGATGACACTCCTGGGTCTATACTATACTATACTATTCTATAACACCTCATACATTAGCCATTTATGTTCTGCACAAATACACGGTAAAAGCCCAACCTTCTTGTTTGCGCAGTTAAGTAAAGGAAAGTATAAATTCATAGATTATTTGTTGGAATTTGTAATTCTGGAGGTATCAAATATATTACAACACTATAATATAATATATTACAACACTTTGTAAATTATAAAGCAAGAAATAATTTTATAAGTGTTTGATTATAGTTATCATCATATTCTCCTGACTTATCAGGAATTTATACATTTTACAAGTGTGTTACTGATGAAGGTATTGTATGAATAATTGGTATGCCCACTGTGGTAATCCCCATTGGTGTATTCACAATTTTCAAAAATATAGCAATGAATATTGTAAAAGCAGAATAAAGAATTTAAAGACCTTAAATTGAAAATTATTGGAAGTTATCTTATCTTAGGCGGTTTTCTACTTTGTTGGCATGAAGATATAGCCAGTATTTAAGAATGATTTAGAAAAAGTTAGAATGATGAAGCTTCATTTAAGTTTTCATATATCATTTTTTAAAAAATCACAAATGTTTAGAGCAATAAGGCAAGTGTCTGAATAGACAACAACGAGGTTGGCGGATGGTGGAATTTTCAGAGCCTGGAAAAATGATCTGAAATGAAAAAATTGAGCTGTATTATAATCTGTTAATATATAACATTTCTGAGAAAGCTATGGATATGAATCAAAAATAATTACTGTTGATTTTTATTGAAAAAGTTCTTAATACCTTTTCACAATTCTGGTTTACTTTATAGATGTGGCTTTTCTGAAAATCTTAAGCCCAAGTACGTATTGATTGAAAAAAAAATGCGTTAAAGTTTTAGGTAATACGTACCATTAATAAGCAATTTTACGAATTGCGGTATGAAATTTCCACCACATCCATTTCTGAAAGTCTTAAAGAATATGCAAAACAGGTCATGTTGAGCCAACAAAGTAGAACCTCCCTTAAGGAATTGTTTATTAAAACCTTAAGATATGGCAACAAACAGTAAATGGAAAACCAAAGTGTTAAGAAGGATTACGACCCCTGACAATTGAAATTGTTTTATCCGCACTATCGGGATGATGTTTTTATTATGTAAGTGTTATTGATAAGTCAGTTTATATAACAAACTTTGAAACAGCACATGATCCACAACGCTTCCTGCAGTGAAAATGGCTGAACAAGAGTCAAAGACAAAAATCGATATAATGGCTTTCGAAAGCCTGAATGAATTAATAAGAGAGTATTGCTGCTTTGCCTATTTGAAACAAACGGAGAAAAAACTGCTTTAAAACCAACAAAATGCTTGATCGTTTTGCATGCAAACAACTTCGCCGATCGTAAGATATGCGCATTTTGCGTCTTTGCCTTATTATTGATGTCGAAAAACTGAACCACTGTCATCTAAAGTATTCCGTAAAAAGCGAAATGGTGCATCACGTAAAGGGTAATCTAAAATTTTCACTGTTTTGATGGTGTGATCCGTTATTTGAAATTCATGCTTTTTACTCATGGGCAAAAACTTTTCTTCACATGATCCAGAGAAAAAACTAATCAATGGGATCACTAAAACAGTTAGAAAAAAAAGGAAATTATAAAGAAATTGAGAAATAAAGCAGAAAAACAATACAACGACGTAAGAGCGAAAAATACGGTTAATCTGCCTAAAATCGTCGAACATGATCAGTGGATTCATCTGCGATCTAAATGCTTTGATAGTTCTTGCAATTATACGAATTTTGATGTTATTCACATTTTTAAAAATCATAGAACCTAAAGAGATGTATGTGCAATATTCTGTACAGCTTCACATTGCAAACAGAAATTCGCAGTTTCAATCACCATTAACTACGCTTATTTGAAATACATCTGATTAGAATATAAGCATAATGATACATGGCTTAAAAAACCGCACGATTTGCCGGGGGCCTTCAATAATAAGTAGGCATCATCAGTATTCTTACTTGCATCTTTACTAACTGGCAATGAATTATAATCTCAAGGATCATAAACTCTTACTCTAATTAGAGATGGGAAGCTTAGAGTGCTTCTAACTGAATTATCAGCTGAAGCGATCGAAGTGGAACCTTTTTCATGCCGCCGACTAAAGGAACACTGTCTTGAGCCAACAATATGACAAAACAAAGAACATTGCAGAATAGCGTCGGTGTAATTTTAAGTAGAACAAGTCAAAGTAAACACAGTCACGAATTTAAGATGAAATAGTAACAATCTGTCCTATGGTTCGTGACTTAAAACTACAACTTAAGGTTCACCTCTTCATGGATTATAAGAGAAAAGAGTCGAAAAAGGCGAGTAATGGAAACAATAGGTGATATTTGCTCAGCTATGTTCAAGTTTCGAAGTAGGCAATTCTGCTGCTATTTACTGATCTTTTATGGTTAGGAAACTTTGATTGGTAACCAGATCTGCACAAACGTATTTCGAAAATTAATTTGAATATTAACCTGAAGTCCATTACATTATGGCAGGCATTTGTCGAAAATGGAGTAGCTGGGTAAACCTTTCAAAATCGATAAACTTTTCTTTTATCTAGCTTTTTTATTTTAAGTTTTACTTGTTTTTGTAGGCTTTGTTCTTTTCCGATAGGGTTAAGTTTAATAATAATTTAATTTAATTTCACTTCGAAATCTGTTATTGACACCAACAAAATAATGAAAAGCAATTTATTATGCAGATATTTATGTAGTGTTAGTAGAAATATTCAGCAAATGTATGGGATCCATTCACCTGCAGATTTATACCAGAATTAAACTGCTTCATTTTTGGTTTGATACCCGTTAAAACTAGATTTATGGATGCTGATTATGTACCTAGTTTCAATTAGATGAACCAGTTTTAATCATATTTATATCAAAATTGAAGCGATCCCCTCAGAACTTTTGAGGAATTAAATTTGATTTGAAGAAATCACTCTGTAACTTTAAAAAAATAATTATAAGAGTATTACGCAGCACAATAAAATTGAACATTTTTTAAAAATATAATAAAAATATATCCTCAGTTTTTCGTCGCCAATTCGATTTTTTTACATATTCACACTTTACGCTCAATTATAGAGTAATTTAATATTTCTGTTAACGCCGTTATTAATTATTTTTCTCAGTTCTAGTTGAACCTTCATAGCGACAAGACGGTCTATACCATCCGCGAAAACTCCAAACGAAACTCTGAATTAATCTACTCTAAAAGGCGCAGTGTTTATCTAGCCCTTTCCCTCACAAAATATTAAATAAAATAAATCAATAATGGGGGACTCTGGACCCCCGGTTGGTAAAATCATCAACCAAACGAAGCCAGCACCGAAATTTAACAGTGCACAAATTACGCTGGACAAAAGCCGCTTTTTAAGCACACCATCCGCATGTGCGAAGTACTTAGTTATCGCTCAAACAGATGAAGGAAAATCGATGCAGACAGTCTCTGCCTTCTTGCTTAAGCGTGTTATCAGCGGAGTAGCGGGTGACGTCGAAAGTTGCAATAAACTACGAAATGGATCAGTTCTCGTGAAAACCAGAAATCGCATCCAAGCAACAAAGTTAATTCAACTTGCAAGAATTGGTACTGATGTGAATATACGAACATTAAATTACGCTAGAGGTATCATCTACTGTACTGAATTTAAATATTTATCCGACGAGAAAATATTATCTGAGCTCGAAGAGTTATTAGTATCAAAAGAATTAAAACAAAGACAGCAGCTTTACAACAAAGCTCACTTTGTATTTTAACCTTCTCGACGTCTGAAATACCAAAAGACTTAATAGTTGGCTATCTTAAAATAAATATAAGACCGTACATTCCACCACCACTGAGATGCATGAACTGCTTACGCTTTGGTCACATAACTGATGGCTGCAGGAATACCAAAATTTGCAGCAACTGCAGCAGACAGTAAAGGATCCAACCAAGACTTGTCAATACCCACCAAAATGCAACAACTGTACGGAAGACAAAATTCCTTTTTCAAAACTTGCCCTATCTTTTTAAAAGAACGAGAAATTAAGGAGATACAGATTGTCGAGAAGGTTAGTATGAGAGAAGCTATTCGGACTTACAAAGAGAGACATCCCTTGACGACACTAAGGAGCTTTGCCCAAATCGCAAAAACCAATTCTTGCACATGCAAATGTACATGCAATAACAAAAATGCCAACACCTCGAACTCAAACACACACGAAGCAACAGCGAATACTGACCAGAGAAGTTCAACAAACCGTCCAAGTACAAGCAGCGAAACAAAAATCTCTGATGAAAACAAACAACCTAAACTTAATGAAATCCTAAAGAGCCATGGAAAAATCGACACAACAATGAAACAAACCGAACGAGACCTCACGACGATCACTGTCAAAGATAAAAAGGTACCCCCGCTAAAAATAAAATCAAATAAAGCAAATTCAAAAACCTTACCAATACTTCAAATAGGCAAAAACAATTAATTAAGAGAGCACTTAGGTCTAATCAATATGACAATAGTAGTACCAAGATATTGAAATGCATTCAAGTAGTGATAGCGAAACTGAATCCTTTTAAAAAACATGTCAAATGTATGTATAGTCAGTGGAATTGTGATGGCTTCTTTAGCCACATAGAAGAATTCAAATTATTGTCTAACAAATATAACAATCTAGCATTTTGTATCCAAGAAACCAACTTCAAATTTACCTGTACGCCAAAGCTGAAAAATTTTAATATTTTCTATAAAAATGTAGAATCGGAAACTGTGGCTCATGGAGGGGTTGCCATTCTGATTAATGACAACTACGCCTGTGAACAAATTAACTTACAAACCTCCTTACAAGCCGTAGCGGTAAAACTCTTTCTTCCGATCCCTTTTACCCTATGCAATATTTACTTACCATGTCATGAATACGTATATCGTGATGACATCCATAGTATTATAGAACAAATAGAAGGCCCTTTGATTATTTTGGGAGATTTTAATTCACATAACCCCTTATGGGGCTCCAATAAGCTTGACTCTCGAGGAAGGATAATAGAAGAAGTGTTAACTCAAAAATCTTTAAATTTAATGAATAACAGACAACCAACCTTTTCTAGCTTTTCACATAACACCCACAGTGCTATTGACCTCAATATCTGCTCCTCAATCCTACAAAATCATTTCGACTGGTTCGTAGAAGATGATCTTTATAGTAGTGATCACTACCCCATAATCCTACCAATAATAGGAAGCTAACTGGGATATCTTCCGAGATAACTTAAAGTTCGAAAAATGGTCACCTGCATTTAAAGATATAAAGGAAATGTAGAGTAATTTCGTTGATCAAATTATTCAAGCTTCCGAAAAATCCATGCCATTCCTAAAGCCTTGTAATACTCCATATAAAAAAATAGTCCCATGGTGGAACGACGAAATAGCCGAAGCAATAAAAGCGCGTACGAGGCTTCTTCGTAAATATAGAAGAACATCTAATTGTGAAGACTTTAAAAACTTCACCCGTGCTAAATATTAAGCGAGACGAATAATAAGGTAATACAAAAAGGAATCCCGGCGAAAATATGTGGGAACTATCTCTAGCTAAACCTCAACTTCTGAAATATTCCAGAAAATTAGGAGCATATATGGAAAAACAAAAACTATTCTTATAACCTCCATTAAAGTAAATAATGAGATAATATCTTCCCCTAAAGAAATCTCTGAAGAATTAGCAAAATCTTTTTCTAATGTGTCCAGCTCTAAAAATCACACTAAAGTATTCTTACAACACAAACGACAAATAGAGGCATCAGCACTTCATATACCTCCAGATGAAAATTGTTCATATAATACACCCTTTTCTAAACATGAATTTGAAAATGCCTTAAGTGAATGTAAAGGTTCCTCACCTGGTCCCGATATGATCCATTATGAAATGATAAAAAACTTAACCAATGATGGAAAATCATACCTCCTAAACACGTACAACCATATATTCAGGAATAACATCTTCCCTGAAAACTGGCGAAGAGCTCTTTTAATACCAATCCTTAAGCCAGCAAAAAACCCCACATCACCAAAGAATTATAGGCCAATCTCTCTAACAAATTGTTTATGCAAGTTATTAGAAAGAATAATCAATAAGCGATTAACCTGGTATCTTGAGAAAAACAATAAAATTAATATATACCAATGTGGATTTAGGAAAAATAGGAGCACTGCAGATGCACACGCATACTTCGAGTCTGAAATAATGGAAGCATTTGCAACAAAAAATATCTTGTCTCCATTTTCTTTGATATTGAAAAGGCCTACGGTAGACTTTGGAAACGAAAAATTATGCAAGAAATTATTAATATGGGGCTTAAATGTAATTTGGTAAACTTCATTGAGAACCTTTCAAACCGTGAATGAGAACTGTTTTTCATCAATCAAAAGAATGGAAAATGGAATACCCCAAGGAAGTGTACTTAGCGTAACTCTTTTCCTCGTAATTATAAATAGTATCTGAAATAAGAAGACCCATTAAGGTAATTGCCTATGCCGACGATATAACTATTTTTATATCTGGCAAAAGTCTAAAAACCACACCGGCAAAACTTCAAAATACTTTGAACAAATTACATACCTGGATGTAATGGAATCCAATTTTTAACCACAAAGACAATGGTTATGCTTTTTACGAGGAAAAGAAAAAACGTATTCAACCTGGAATTAAAACTTAATGGTATACCTTTAGAATATGTAGAAACACATAAATTTTCTAGGACTCGTTTTTGATAAAAAACTTAGATGGAAAAAACATACAGATGAAATAAAATTAAAAGCTTTTAAAAAACTTAACATAATAAAAATTTTATCAAACTCCAACTATGGATCTGACCGGATGTTATTACTCAGATTGCATAATCTTACCGTCTTACCAGTTCTTAATTATGGATGCCCAATATACTCATCATCCAGTGAGAGTATACTGAAATCCCTTAATACAGTCCATTCTACAGCAATTCGAATTTGCACAGGTGCCTTTCGAATTAGTCCAACTATTAGCTTATTGATAGATGCCGGACAATACAATCTTCACTATTTAAGAACAAAGTATACATTAAATTTAGCTCTAAAAATAATGTCTATCTCAAAACACCCACTAAATGAAAAAAATGATAACATCTTATTAAATACCGAAAATATCCCTATATAAAAAAAAAAACATAAAACTAAACCTCCACGACACCAATCATACATAGAGATAAATTTTTACAGGCGTTTCAGAAATCTGAAACCTCTGCAATAGTCTATCGGGCACGCTTTAAAGAAAGAATAAGCACAATCTACAAAGATTTTGAACAGATCTATACAGACGGTTCTCTACACCAAAATAATACGGGATGTGCTTTCAAATATAACAACATAGAAAAACAATACCTCCTTCTCCCCCCTGTGTCCAAACAAATAGGCGAAAATTTATTGTATGCACCGATTCTTTGAGCTCATTGCAAGCCATTTCTAAATTATGTCCTTCACACCCAATCGTTTGCCGTATCAAAGAATTATTGTTTCAAAACCAAGGCAAAACATTTGTCTTTATTTGGATCCCTAGCCATATGGGAATCGATAGTAGATTTGCTCGCTAAAGAAGCAACGACAATAAGGGGAATACGACAATAAGTTCTTATTCTACATACCAGATCTGAGAAGGTTAGTCAACTCAACTATTAACACAAAATGGGGAGAAAACTGGGGCTTACAACCTAATACAAATAAATTAAAAATTATTAAAAAATTCACCAGACCTTGGAATTGCCTAGATTTATTGAGTAGAAGAGAATCTATTGTAATAACTAGAATCAGAATTGGACATACCTCCATGACCCACAGTTTCATCTTCAATAGAGAACCACCAACAATTTGCATATGCCGTGAACCTTTAACTATTGAACACTTATTTGACACATGCAATTATTACACACCTCTAAAATCAAAATATAATATTAAAGACAGAACAGCTCTTGCACCTGAAATCTTTGAGGGAGTGAAAACCTTAGTAACTTTTTTAAAACGCGCTAATATATAAGAAAATCTGAAGTGACAAGCACAATCATATAAAATAGCTAGAAATGTTTACATATTAAGTTCTCAGATAAAATTTTCCAATACTTATAAGTACCTTTAGAATGTAATGAATTAGGGCCTTAAATAACCTTTAATTGCGTTCGCAGGCCAATAAAAAAAAATTGTTTCTCTTAACATATCGAACGTAGATAGTGATTTTAAAGAAAATAGTCTTCAGATAAAGAAGTTTGTAACAAATTTTTATTATAACATTTTTCGATTTCCGTTTGATGTAAAATACAAGACCAGGATTCCTCGTTCGGGGTGTAAAGTTTGTGTTGAATCTTTGTGTTTATGACCAATTAAAAGCAGAAATTTCTTCAAGTTCAAACGTCAATGAACTGGCGTGAACCATCAAAACATCATGATGATTGTTATTTTTGTATTGTGAATATGACTGAAATCAACCAGAAAAATCAATCTAATGGATTTATCCTAATAGTTCTGAATCCTAAAGATGGTTGCATTACCTACTCTTTCTTTTTCCAAGGAATATTCAGATCAGGGTAGCACTCAAAGCATTCAGCAACGTAAAAGTCAAGAATGCGACTTATTATTATTATTTTCTGAAATTTCCGAAACCAACATTCAACTTGAGTTAAATAACTTAATCAGGAGATTTCAGGATGAGCTTTCAGGGGTGCGACTGTGCAAGATTGTGAAACTGGTCAGTGAATTCCCGCGTAATAAAAGAATAGTATAGAAGAAAATCTTTAAAGACAATATAATTGGAATCTTTACACTCGAGATCGTTAATTATAATCAGTGAAGTCTTTCAAGATCCTGCTTGGTTTCTACTCCTGCTTACACTTAAATTGACCTCAAGTTGCCCAGTTCAAGCGATCTAAGGGCGCTCATTTACCCGACTGCAAAGATAATATCAAGGAACTTCTTCGCCGCGGTATAAAATGCGGGGTGCCTCCCGCGACTGCTGTTCTTGTTGGAGCCCGAATCGGGATGGTCACATGGGTCAACCGGCTACATATGCTACCCACAATTTCAATCCAAGCAAGAGCCGGAAAAGGTTTGTTGCCACGCTCGGACCAAAGCAGGAGCTTGCCAAAAATACGCCGCCTCTCCGACGAGGAACCGGGAAGCCGTGGTCAGGAGAATCTGCAGGAGATGGAAGAGGACGCCGACTCTTCCTCTCGAAATGTGACACGCGTATATTACACTACGTGAGAACGTGGAACAGGGAGTAGTATTCATTATTAGAGAAGAGCTAGATTTTGAACGAATCAGCACTGATCGCCAGGCTCTCCCTTTGATCCTGGGCAAATTAAAAATTAAAGGGAGGACAATGAAACTGCTGGTTGGAATATCTTTGTTCCCTCACATTGAAGAGAATTTAAACCAGGTTCTGGATCTCTTCAAAAAAGAGAAGTACCAATATTACCATTGTTGGGGGTGACTGGGACGCCAGACACCGGAACTGGTGGAATCCACCTCGAATACCTCTGGTAAAAAACTCCACGCCTGGATCGGCAAAAATAGACAATCGTTGTACTTGAGGGTTATTTCTCTGATGCCGTCTACTTTCTCCCTGTTTACTCTGTGCTCGACTTCTTCCTAGTCTCAGAATACCCTTAACTGCAATCACTTCACCAAACCCTAATACTATACAGTTCAATCATACTCCGACCACTACATGTAATTCTTCTGGCCTACCTGTGCGACGGCGCTTTGGTGGACTTCGGATTTGACGGAGGACTCTAACGGTGTTGATTAGACGGCTGTGACACAAGATTTGAACTGCCACCACCAAGAATGTAATTGATTCACGAAGACCATCTTAAATAAAAACTTCACGCATTAAGATGAGGCCAAGGTCCAAAACTAAATATTCAATCCTTCCCTTAGATATTTAAACCTCATTACCGGAAGGAGATGCAGAATCATTTTCCCTAGAATACTCAATAGATTCTCCCATGTCTACATAAGTGTCGGCATGTTTAGTCATCTAAAGCAAATCATCCAAGGCAGGATCCAACTTCACATAAACCAAAAATTTCGGGACAAATTGCTTAACCCTAACCTGAGTCAAATCCTGTTGCACCCGAGATAAATATGCCTCTCAATTTCTCTTCCAAAGAATATAATGTCGACAATTATTAAGTTAAAAACATATGATAAACTTGTTTCGTTATTTCATTGCCAATATAATATAGATATTGTACACAAAAAATAGAGCCAAAAGATTCACAAACTGTTAAAATGACGTTGAAATCAGGCGTGAGTCATACTGATCTCAGACTATGTTATTTGAGATATGAAATATGATTATGAATCTAAGGTTAAAATCATGCATGGCCCCAAAGAAGTTTTGTAGGGAAACACATCCCTTAGTGACCCCTCTGCTATTCTAGACTACCTATTTATTGCCCTGAGATGTCCTCTGAGGTCGAAGCAGCCATTGATTACTTTCTTCCGGTCACTCTTTTATTCTGAACGTACCTTACTCTCCTCAGAGAGTTTTTTTGATTGTAAAACAACAAATTAACAGCAAAAATTCTGCGGGTTAGACCAAATATCGAACTTTCTGACCAAAAAATTCACTGACAATGCTTTCACTTACCTGACTATTATATTCAATCACTGTATTAACAATGGGTACTTCCCATTGGCCTGGAAAACCGCTAATCCCAATCCCTAAAAATAATAATTTTAATAACTTTTCCAATTTCAGGCCCATCCAACTGCTATGTAACTTAGGAAAAATTATTGAAAAAATAATTTCCGATGAGTATGACCATTTCACTAGTAGTAAAAAACGTGATTCCCATCCAACAATTTGGGTTTAAAGAGGGCCATTCTACCCACGATGCCCTCTTAATATTTCTTAGTGACATTTCAATCAATTTGCAAATAAAAAATATGTGTCGCTGTGTGCCTTGGATATTGAGAAAATTTTCGATAGTTTTTTGATAAAAGGCCATATACAAATTGCAAGCCTACAAAATGCAACTGTGAGCCTCTACTCCCCTGACTAGAAATTTCGAACCTTGATCTTTAAAAAGAAAAAATATAATGCTAGTAATTGAGGATCAAACACTTAATCACAATTAACGTACCATTTGTTTTCGGAACTTATTTTTCTTCTTACAAATGTACCTTATCTTTAGTTTGCAAGTTTACACGGTGAAATTATGTAAAGAAAGGCAATCGACTCTTCCAAGCGGGAAGGAAAACGGTCTCTGGAGGAAAACGGTCTCTAGAGGAGCTTGTTAGCGAGGTATGAAGTAGCGATACTTCAATGGAGAGCACAGAATGACCAAGCTGCAAATAGTTGAAAGATTTATACGGTTTCAAGCACCCCAAAGCTCTTGCTTCCATGAGTGCTGTTGGTTCGAAAAAGAAAGAAATTTCTTATTTGCATTTCAAGGTAAGCGTGAAGAGTACAAATATTGTCAGCAATTAACTGATTTCAATCAAATATCTCAACTACGTCTGAGGTGTATGCTATCAAAAATTGAGCAACACATTCCAAGCAATGGTGTAGTTGTTACCAACATATTTTCGAATATGGTGTAGTCCGGTGCAACCAGCCAATAAAGATTAAGGAATGCAGTCGCGAAGAATAACACAGCGGTTAGATTCAAATATTAAAACACTACAGGGTTTAGGAGTACGAAGTATAAGCGAATAGGTGTTTATACTTCGTTGCATTGTGTTAACTAAGAGTACCGGATATTATTGAGTAAAAATAAGGCAGATGCTAAACATTTTATTTGCCAAGAATTTCTTTATTAACGTCCCTTGCGTTCATCTGCCGAAATTCACTGATCAGGATCACAAAACGCATGAGACGGAAAATATAGCAAAGGAGGGCAAATTTCTAGCAAACGCATCTCAAGCAGATTTTGCCTAAGCTAATTTTCCATCACTCGATCTAGCACTACATGGGAGATACGCATGCTATCACCTTTTAACGTTCCGTAACTTTAGGGTAAGAGCTTTTGCAAAGCATACTTTCTCTTTCGGACATCGACAATTTTCACTTACAGTTTTTGCACCGTCCGTGAATAAAATTCTTCCGTACATGGATTTAATTTTTATGACGGTAAATTTTCCTCACAGTATCACTACTTCATGTTACTCATACTTCGATCAATCGAAAACTGTCAATTTTCCCATACCTTCAATAATTCGTACGGTCGCGGAATCGCTGACAAGGTTTCTTCGTAATTTTCGAAGTTGCGATTCTGCTAGATGCGAATTTAGCGAAAATTCTGATTTTATTTACACGCGATCGAATGCATTTTGTTCTATTGAAAAAAGCGACTTCGGTTTCGCGAATTAGACCGGCTGCTTTGCAGCACATGACATTGCCATGTGACATCTTGCGTTCACACCGGAAAATTATAATTTTAATTGAATGGACTAAATTATTCTAGGTATTGGAACTTCCCCACCGTTACTTTGAGGCTCTACCAAAATTGTGTTTAGGTCGATTCTTTTTCCTTTACCACTCCTCTTTAACAATATAATTATTATTACTGTTATAATTATGTTTAGAATTATGGTTGCGTTAATACTAGTAAGCGCTTGTACTTGTGCCCCTTTGTTGTTAGGTTTTCTATTAGTTCCTTTTTATGGATGTTTTCCAAATGTAATTCATTCATCAAGCTAAAGTTTTGGATCAATTTGTCTTCTTTGATTTTTGTTACAAAATTTGGTAATACAATATTGACTTTTAATACTATTTGCCTTGTTACTATTTTACGTTACATACGTTTCGTTTAAATGTTTTGTAATTATTATGCCAGATTTTACTTTTATTTCTTTGGTACAGCTTCTTCAGAATTTATAATGTTGTAAATACATTTAAGACTCTTCTTTAAATTATATTTTACTGGGAATCCGAAGGTGTGGTTGTATTCGTCTACAAGGCTTTCTGTTTGGTATGGGATCAGACACTTTCTTGAAGGATCGCGGATCGCTTTTATTAGACTTTTGCGTAACTCGGAGAACTTAGGGATGAGTAGGGCTATTATTAATGTGCTTTTATAGGATGGTACTGAAATTTTTATATTTTAATAACTGTTTATGTATGTGACTATGTTTGACTCTTCTGCAGTAGGAATATTTTTGGAAAGTATGCCCACTTTGCTAGAGAAGAGCACTTGCTCAGGATCATCTAGGTGATTCCGGATTAGTTATATATCGTGATTTACTTGGTAAGCGTATTGCATAAAACTTTTTTCATCTTCCATTGTCGTTATTCTGTTGAAATTTTTTGGTTATTGATGTGATCCTTGATATTTCGTATTTGATTAAATATTTGGTTATTAATTGTGTCTTGTTTGTCACGAGTTTGTTATTATACTCAAAATATTCATCTAGATAGGCTTTCACCTCGATTTCATCCTGGTGATCTATAGTGCCCACAATGTATTTCCGGCCTGTGCAGGAAATGTCAAGAAGAGCTCGTTTTTGTTTGTAGTGGCGTTTAAGATTTTCTACCTTAGCATCTAACAACATTAATGTTTGGTTACGAGTACTGCACATAGGGCCTATGAGATGCGACTTAGGTTTAAGCGACACTATGTTAAATTTAATTAGATTTTTTGAAATATCAAACTCAATAATATTGACTATATATAGTACTTATGATGATTTTTCATTATTTTTATCTTCTTTTTTTTACTAAAGAGTCATGTAGTCGTTGTTATTATTGAAGTCATGTATTTCAATTATATCAATATATCAATTCGGTGGTGTCCTTATCGATATAATAAATGTAAATGTTAGTAATAAATTTGTTGTCCTCATTATAGTCCTGAAATAAATATTTTAGTCTCGGTTAGACCCTTTTTTTTCTTGCTCATAATATTAGGTCTGTCTTAGGCTTGGTATTTCTTCTTTCATTTAATAATCGTCTTATAATATTTATGTTTGTTCTGTGTGTCTTCAATGTGTCTATCTCTCTTCAGTCAATTTTTCTGCGTTTTAAGTAGTTATTCCCCCTTTGATCTCTTTAGTAAAATTCTTGTCTGTTTCTATGATGCAATTTTGTCTATGTTTATTGAGCCGTCCTATTACCTTTTGTTTTTTATTCAGGAATTTTTCGTAAATTGTGATGAATTTTTCCATTAAGAGGCCTACAGGTTCCTTATTGTTTGTAGAGTGAATGATATTATTATAAAATCTCACGATCTTTAGGATTTTCTCTTCTATGGTTCCTTTGTTGTTTTCCTCATTAGGTTTTAGCAGGCGTATATATTCGTTGATTGTGCCGTGAAGGCGCTCTATGTCCACGTTAGCGGCGTGATTGCTGCTAGATGCGAAACGTATTTCCACATTTTGGCTCATTAGGAACTCTCATAGGTAGGGCTTCGAAGCTTAGTTTATTTTCAACCGTAAGTTTCTCCACCATGCCAACTTGGTCAAAGCCCTTTTGAACTGCGTCCAGGTCCTACCTAGAATTTTAATTGCACATGCATGTTTGGTAAACTTATTGATAATGGTAAGGAATATGTAATTGTTTTTCCAGAGTATAAAAAATGATTACATGGATTGCTTCCCTGTAGTTACGGGGTGTGTCGGTTAATTTTAATAGGGGTTTTTAGGAAGTTTGTGTTCATATTTTGCACAATTGTAAATTTCACAACTGTTTATAAATTGCGTGACGCGTTCCTTTATTTTAAATTTGTAAAAGGTCATTTTGAGTTCTTTTAGGACACACTCGATTCCGTCATGGTTATTTTTACTGTGTTCCTTTTCGATAAGGTCGGCTAATTTTCTTTCGTCTGCAATGTTCTCTAAAAGGGTATCGTAATAGATTATTTTAAAATTTTTATTATTTCCACAAATATTATGGAGGGCGATGAACAGGACAACATTATAAAGCATTACCATAATAAAAGCAAATACAGGTGAATAAACGAAACATTCCTACACTTAAAAAGATATATATTTTCCCTAATGAAAATTACAAAAATTATAATATTTGTCAAACGATAAAATATTACCGAAGTCCTCCCAAACTAAAATATGAAATCCCGGGAACAGAAATTCTTTTTCAACCTTCATGGGATCCCTCCACAATATTCGATGACTTCTGTATGCAATAGAACATTACCCACCAAGTGGCATGCTTCCAACAAACGAGAAACAATTCCCCCGTAGAACATATGCGTTCGACACTGACAGAAATCTATAGAATTATATAGAATTATATATTACAAACACAAGAGTAAACAATAATAACGTACAATAACTCAATAGAAACTTTCACCTTTCGAATTATTTTACGAGAGAACTCAGGAATTACAAAACAAAAATTAAATGAATTCTGAAAAAAACTGTACCTAGATATAAAAAATTCGGTAGAGGAAAAAAACAAAAAAAAATGAAGATATGAAAGAACCAAGAGATCTAGAAACTAATGAAGTAGTTTATAGGAGAGAAAATAGACGTAATAAACTAACCCGTAGGTATACAAAACAAGTAATAGGTAAGAATAATAAAATTTCAATTATAACAAGAAATAACAAAAGATTACACAAGAGTAGATTAAAACGAAGATGTAAATTCAATGACAATGCACGCTCAAAAAATACAGGACCTAACGAACCACAAAATACTGACGATGAAATTGGGAAAAGCATGAACGATAACGAGATACAACAACTTACTACACATAATCAGATTAGATAAATACGAGACTACAATAGACAGAATTACAGACTCTTTAAAATTAATGGACCAGGGAAGTGGACAACTAGACACTATATATGTAAACTTCTATTTTATTTTCTCATTTTGCACATTTTATTCATCAAAATCAACTAATTTAATGAATGTGGCTTCCCTCATTGTTTATGAATATTCATTAACTCTTCTTCCACAACTATCGCAAAGGTTCCTCACTCTTTCTGTCATAATTGACTCCTAGTCCTGCTTTATTTGACTCCTATTCCTGCTTTATTAGGTCGAGTCTTGTATTCGGTTTAGGATAACTGTTTTAAAGAAGACCTGAGATTCTCAATAGGATTTAGATCAGGTGAGTTTCCTGACAAGTCTTCCAAAACAATTGGAAATATGCTTCGTAATATGCAGAATGTTGATTTTGAGGTATAGGCTCTGGCGCCATTTTGCATAAAGATCTTCGATGTGTATGTCTTTTTATCCAAGCATTTGAATATACAGGAATGATATCATTTCTGTAATATTATCCCTTTACAGAGCTGCGTTCACTAGCAAAGTGAAGTTCGTTTTTACCACGGGTACGTATTCCACCACAAGCCATAATTTTTGTTATTGCGGGAATTGTGCTGGGATCACTTATCCTAGTTGTTTTGTTCTGTCTATTGGGCAGTGGATGCATTTCAACAAGGATCTCATCAATTATATAAACAGAATATAAGTACGTGTGGATTGGCCAATTGCATCTTCTTCACAAAGTCTTTCATTTTTTAATCTTGTAAAGAATACAAGAATATTCTTCTCCAACAAAAATGACTTTAACCTTTACTTGTAAGCATGTTTACCCAAGAAGTTAAGTTAACATGTCCCTCCATTGTTGATCGTGACACCTTTTTATTTTACCTTTGTAGGAAGTCTTGGGAAGAATTTAATTGTTTCGTAACTTCTCTGGCTTCGACACCTGGTTTATTTTCAGACAATTCTTTAACTTTTCTGTTTGTTGTAGAAGACAACATTTCCAGACGACAAGATCTTTATCCATCCGTAAAATTTCCCTCAGGTACATCACGCCACTTTCTTACGCTCTACCTATCCTACCTACCAACTCTTGGGGAAATCTCTCCAGCAGACATGAAAACACAAATTACTATGCAATAAAATTTTCTTAGAAACGCTTTCTTCAGACAGTTCAGAGAAAAGATTGGGGAAAAACAGGTAGTCTAAATGTGGCGCCTTGCTTGATAATCTTGTTGCTATTTTACTTAAACGTGTACTCACTTCGAAAATCTGTCCTTTAATTATGGCATATGTTAAGCCTTACTCTCAAGATTCAAATTAGCAATAAACGAAAATTGTCTTCAGCAAATACCTAGGAGGAGAAAAACTTTTGGGCCACACTGTACTATTGTAGTAAAAAATAAACATTTAACGGTCCATAACGGCCGATTAATACCACACATTTCTTCAAGTTATAGTAATATTGGGCGTACTTTCAGGTTAAAACGAAAATGAATACTTGACTATTCCTACTCGCTTTTACTAAGCTCTCTCAGGAATAGTGAGAAACTCTACAATTGGAAAATGTTGCAGATTTTTATTATGATCATGGGAGCCAGGCTGAGCCTTGATACGTATACATGCAAAAAATAAGTAAGTCAGTTGTGTTCTAGATTAAGACATAGAGTTAATGCAAAAAATAGGATTAGTTAATGTCGTTGGGAAGGTAACTAAACAATTATTCGGAACATTGGACAATAGCGATGCCAAATACTACGACGAACAGCTAGAAATTCGAAATCAAAATCAAAACCATATTTAAAATTTAATAAAAGCACAAACTACCATGAAGCTATTTTGGAACATATAAATATAACTATTAAACAAATAAATGACCTTAATTTAAAATTGTCCAGAAACTTAAAAGCTATAAATCAATTATAAAACGTGACAAATCTTAGGTTGTACGCTGCGAATCAAACTACTATGTTGATTGAACTTTTCATCTCATTGGTAATGACAATAGATCAACTTTCACTAATTCAAATACACATTATCGATACATCTACTGACTTCTGTTTCTAGAGGATTTTTGCACCCACACGCAATTAATGGCGTAGACTTGGTAAAAAAAACTAAACAACATTCGAAAAATTCTACTCAGAAAATGTAATCGAATTGCATAACATAATTGGAAACTTATGTGTGTATAGCGGTAACAAAGTAATCAAAGATTAAACTTCCTGTGAGTCATACCTATAACCACACCTGTCGAATTTAATGTTTATTAACAAAACTATTACAAAATGGAACTTATGTATTGATTGTATCAAGTAAATCATTCACACTCGATTCTATCAAGCAACCCTATCTACTTTTAACAAATATGATTTGAAGAGTTACAGCTCTTACATCAGAAAAGGAAACATTCGCGAACAAAGTATGCCAATTTCTACCTCGCATTTAAATAGCGCATGTGAACGAAGCCTACTAGATTCAACCGATACTATTCCAGATTCGTGCATGCTTAAGTTGATGCATTTCAAGTCAACGATATATCTACAATTGTCCAAATTCAATTCCCGGATTTTCGTTTCAACCGTTAGAGAGCTATACACATAAACAATAACACTTCGTAGTTCTCCAACTCCAAGGAAGTCACATTCAAATCAAAAACAAACTTCAATAGCGATATATCTCTAAACTACTTCTCTAACATAAAAATCAAAAGAAATGAAGTACTTGATTTAAAACATGTAAAAAAGTAGTAAAAAAATTCCTTTTCAATGAATCTTTCCAAATTATTGACCGAATCGAAGATCACAATAAAATAAGTCATAGCATCAATAACCTAAGAGAAAAAATTGTATATTAAAAAATCATTCAAAAGTCATATTTATCATTTGTATTTATTATCTCTTATTGTCATACTAATTATTTGTCTTTTACTACTTCGTTTTGTAATGAATTAATTAATTATTCATTTAAAATTCAAATGCAAATGCAGATTCGAACGTGCAAATTCTTAAATTCCTTCCCCCGTTTTAATTTCATGAATCCAAGAGCAAGCACGCATTTATGCATGTTTGGCTTGGTAGACGCGCGCGCTCGGATTCCGCTTAACGTGCACTTTATGCTTCCACGTTTTCGGGAAAGCCAAGCCAAATATCAGACAAGCCAAGAAACAGTCGATCTTGAACACTTCTTCGCGAAGCTGGAGGTCTCTGAGACCCCAGTAAAATCTAATACTTAATCCGGTTATTTGTTATTAATTTAATTCTTGCTTAAAATAAAATCTGTTGTCAGTTTTAATTCGCGCATTTGCGCTAATATACCTTTTCGCTAGCCCTTTTCCTATTACTGTGGAATAAAAAATGCCATTAATCGATTACAACAATTAAGTCAGAGTAGCTTATCTCTAAGAATTTTAAACGAGAGGGAGTTTGGGAAACACCCCACTTAAAAAGTTATTAATTTCATTTTCTAATGCTACCTTGACCAATATTGTTAAATCTTGAAATCTTTCTTGCTATGTTACCTAGCAAACATTTTACTGAATTGATTTACAAAAGCGAAAGTTGAGGTATTAAATGTAGTTATAAACAAATGTTTCCCCAATTTATTCCGAAAAAAGCTTTTAATTTTCAAAAAATATGAATTGCGAATTTTGCTTCAAACTGTTAGTAATAATATTCGCTTATGTATTTGCATACAAAAGACTTGATTTATTTAAAATTATCACTACGCCTAAAACCCCGCTAATTTGTATTTTCCATTAAGAGCTTTTTATTTTTCAGCATTTTATTTACAAAGTTAAACAATTTCAAAAAATTTGTAATTTTGTGTGTGCGGTAAAATTTTTTTACTTAATTACTATGGACAAGTCGGCACTACTGTCAACACTCGCACTTGTGATATTCTCGAGGGTTACTAATCTTTATTTATAAGACGAAGGAGACAGTTGTAACTACATAAGAAATGGACCCTTCTTAAGGTTTTGTAAGACTAATACTAAATTTCGGACTGTCCTCTTCCCAATTTCGTTTACTTACTATAGTATCCCATTTAAATTCTCCTCAGTAACTACTTATAATAAGGATTTCTTCTGGACCATTTGTTCTCTTGGTTTCTGCTGATGACCTTCCTCACCTTTCTCCTAAAGAAATTACTTATAGACTGAACGACGGCCCATGTGCCAAACGTGGCAGCACAATTATCTGTTCGTTATAATCCTACCTACCGACTTTATACCGCCAGTCGCAAAGAAACCACATATGCATTCACTCATTATACTTATAATAACTTATGCAACACACTAATTTGTTTCATCAATTGACTAAATTACGTAAATTGTTTTACAAATTTTGATTTCTAGACGTATAAAAAAACTATCGTGTTAATTTTCCTTTGTTAGCTTTTAGCGAGCATGATTTTTTAGTCTGGCTATGGAACTTTTATAATAAACCAACAGATTTCTGACTGAGCTTTATATGCGTATACTCTCCTATCAAGAAAAACGAGGTTATATTATACCTTCACAATAAATTTACATGAAATCTGACTGACCAATCTGTAGATAAGTCTGAACGAAAAAAATTGGTGACAAATTTTCCCTTCCTCCCTAAATGCTTCCTTTGTCAGTCTTTCATACTATTATTCGTAGAATTGCTGAAAGTAAACTAAAAACTAAGTATTAATTAAAATTCTTTATCATACAATAAGTTTAATTTTCTGGGAGTTGTTGAAATTTAAAATTAACGTCTCTATAATTAAAAAGTCAATTTTTAGTTTGTTTCGCATAATTTTAATATAAAAATGACAATTACAATTTAATGAATTATAAATATTATTACGACTCTTTCTACTACATACTTAGTTAAAATGTTAACATCTTTGTGTAGTAGCCTGTATATGCCTGCTGCTTCTATGCCATGAATGTGTTTGTTTATTAGTTCTAATAAAATTGTTAAATCCTAACTTGTATAAAGATGTAGCCCCGTAAACTAGAAACAATTCACTATTAAAGAGACGAATAACAAAAAAGTCGCATCAAGTTATCTACGATAGCTTATGTAATAAAAATAATTTAGTGTGTACTAATCGTCTATCTGCCAAATCAATTAACTGCACAAGTCAGAATGTAGAGAAATTGGGAAAAATTACTTATATACAGACGATTTAAAAAATATATTCCTGTGTGCATTAGCGTGAAATTAATCACACTGACTTTTGAAATAAATTATTCATCATTTAACAGTCACGAAATTTTAAGAATATTATTTTTATTATTATTTATTAAAAAGAAATATCAAAATCAAGACCCAATTGACTACTTTAAATAAAAATCTTAAACAAGCAGAGAAATTATAATTAACCTATTGTGAGTTCATAGTTCTTTAGAAATGTTACAAGATTGGGCTCGACTATTGAATACAATCAAATAGTACAAATCGAATCTAATCAAATAGTACAAAAGTACTTATTTTCTTCCTAGAAAGTTCGCAGAAAATGTGCTTTTAATTATGATTATTTTAATTGTTTTTATCCGATCTTCTGAAATTTTGTATGAAAATTTCCAAACACAATTCAAGTTGGATAGAAGCTATTGAAATTTTTGGACAGAAAATCGTGAAACAAACCAAGACAAAATTCTATATATTAAAAGCAACATTTTCATATATAGGAAAAGGAGCTCTTTTGAAGTTCCTACGCTTGCATTACTTCCGTATTCGAGAATCAAAGTCCACATAGTTCATATTGTAAAATATTATTTAAGGAAAAATATGTGAAACAATGGCAGTAGGTTGAATCTTCAGGCACTAGTGTACTGTGTAATGATCCGAATGCTGAATGCGAGTACCAACACTGGTTTGTTAGCGGTCTCACCAGTTTACACTATCTCTAATACAAAATCACATAATGAAAATAAAACTCTGAAAAGGAACATTCCTAAGTGTTAAAAGAAATATATCCCTAATCTTCTGTCTAATTAGTTCGACCGAAGTTACAATTTTGTGTTTTACTAGCTTAGATTGGTTTTACTTATATAGTTCTGCAATCTCCAGTATTGCACTTTTTGTGCCGAAAATCAGAGCGAAAAAACCGAATATAATTACAAAAATATTCTTAAATACAATCCAATTGAATTTTCCAAAACCTTCGCCTGCACTGCGCAAAATCAATTCAATCGTCATCTAAAAGAGAAGAAAAAGTTTTTATTAAGACAAAATATTAACAATACATACATTTAGTATGTAAATCAGTCATTGAAACCAAAAATATGCAACTAATTTACTGTAGTAGCTTATATAAAGGCAATATTTTTTTATATGGCGACAAGGCGACAATGTGAGGGGTTTATATAAGGCTTCAATTTAGGAAAACGAAAAGTTATAATTCATTCCATAATATATAACGCGTACAAAACCTTAGTGAATATAGGTCAAGCAAATCACTGGGCACTTACGAGCAATAGGAAAAGTTACTTGATTACTATAAATATCAACAGGCTTGTACAGTTGCGGATAAGAAAGGACAATTTACTATCGGATGACAAAAAAACATTTAAATGAATATAAATAAGGTGTGAAGTAAACTAATTTAGACGGCTCTAGACTGACTGGATATGTGGAAAAATGAAAAATTTGTACTTATAAAAATAATGTCGCCAGTATCGATATGATTTGTATATCACAAATTAAATTCTCATGCGCCCCTCGATCATCAACTTACCACACTTACGTACTAACTAATCAGGTTTTATTATTAGATTAGTATAATATGTCTTATAATATAATATATATAACATATGTTTTTCCCTTTTCTATGATGAGCTATGTTTAATTTTGAACGTTTCTTTTAACCAAAACAAAGGGCATCTTTCTAAGTTTCCTTTCTATACTTTAAAATTACAGAATGGTTTATAATAATTTCATATTAAAGAATGTGATCTTTTAGAGCTCTCAGCTTCCTTTGCATGGTTGTTATCAAAGATTTAACCCATTTCTAAAAATATAAGAAATTTTCTCGGCATAAAATTTCCTTGTGTAATTGATATAAATTGCAAAATCAATCTTATTAGTTTTTAAAGTTACAGTTAGATATAACAGTCTTTTAATTTACATAAAAATTTATATATCAAACGTGTTAATATCATAATCGAATTTTTATCATTTCCCTTTCGAGGAGAGGAATTCAAAATATATAAATTATATAAAGTTGGATTGAGAAGGGATGTGGAGGAATGATGGCTACTATAGAAGAGTCTTAAATGGAAATTTGATGTTGTTAAAACAATTTTCGATTCCCCAGGTTGGTCTAGGGAATAATTAGAAAGTTCTCGGCCGTCTTGGCCGTCCATGACCTTTGTGTGAATAGGGGGTTCGATCTTCAATAACACCTAGGTTGTTGTCTTCTTCTACGTCATTTTGATCTTATTCACCTCCTTTCTCAGCATCTCGGCAAAGGTCCTCATTGTGGTCTCCAACAGGTAAATTTAAATTTTCAGAATCAAAGCCACGAAAAAGTGTCCTCTTCGTCCAAATCCTTAAAGAAATGTGTTAAATTCGTCTCCTCGTGGGGATAGATCCATTCATGTGCGACATGGCGTGTTACATGTTTTCAGGTGTTTTCCTTGACCGAAATATCCAAATCATGAATGTCGTTGGCAACATTGGATCATCAAAGAATTTTATGTTGCGATTGATGACAAGTTTCTTTTTATCCAATGACCATACGCAGAAAGCTTTGGTTTCAGTTGAGTATCCAAGGTCTCCAAGTATTTCCTCCAGACTACGCTGATCCGCTTTACCCTTACCGGGACCCCTATCAAGATCAAACACACGACCTCCGAAGACCTTCAGGTTTGAAAGTTGACGAGTGGTTCGCCAGTTTAAAACTTGTAGGGAGTGACATCATTTAAACTTTTGGTGGATAAACGGTTTCTAAGATAGTTGGCGCTATAAATCACCTCAGCCAAAAATGCATTCAGTAATCCTGATTCCATCATGACTTTTTGCGGTATCAAAGAGAATTCTATTTTTCCTCTCGGTTATACCGTTTTGTTCTGAGTTGTGAGAAACGGTTAATATCCTCGTAATTCTTTTGTTCTTCAAAAACTCCTGGAATTTGCAGCTGAAATATTCGCGATCGCTGTCCGATTGAAACTATTTTACCTTTCTTCGTTTAACCCCTGGTCAGTAATTTTACTCAAGGGCAGGAGATTTGTCCTTAAATCGGACAGATGCGATGTAAACATAAAAACGTGGCTTATTGACGTCGTTTTGTTTTTCAGTGTCATTTTTATTATTATATTTGTTAACACCCGTGATCCTTTTAGACTGTATTTGGCGTTTTTACTTACAACAACGTTTTTTTGTGCGTCACTCCCCTCCCCGCTTGGCGTGCATCGGGCGTTGGTAGTTCGTCACCTGACTCAATGCCGATTTTGAAGATTCAAATGTTGAAGGCAAACTATATAACATTATTGTCAGTTTATCAGGATGAATATCCATATCGCCAAGCTTATTGACCGTGTCGAAAAATTTCCTTAAATGGTCTTGTACGTCTCCACCGTCTGACATTTTATAAAGCGTTAACTTCTTCAGTTAAAGTCGCTTTCCTGGCCGGCCCCCATTCGTAAATCTCGCGCGGTGTCGCAGTTTCTAATCTGCTTCAATTCACTAGAAGAAATCAATAAAATTATGTCCGACTTGGCTTCTTGGTCATGTCTTTTCCAATCTTGTACTGCGACGCCATTGTCAACGCCCAGCCTCGACTTATTCACATATTGCAATATGTCATTTACGAACATGGCCTGTATCTAAAGTTTCCTTGTATCGTAATTTGTTTGTTTAATAATTTGATTCGTGACTGAACTCATTTTCGGACAATTGCGGCTGCATTCACGCGTCTCCCTTTTTTCTTTTTTCTCTCAAGGTATTAACATTCAGCTATCACGTCACCCTTCGTGTTCTAGATCGTTTGCGCGCAACCTGTTAGCGAGGTAGGGCTTAAAAATAGGCAAACAAGAATGATATTTGTTGAGAGAAGATGAAAGAGAACTGAGCCGCCCAGTGCGGGTGTATTTACGACGTTTGTCGCGGGAAGCGAGACTCATTTACATGTAAAATGATGTTCTGACACGACCAAGATGCCTTCAATCAGTCGCTTGCCTAAATTGAACCAAAAATGACCGTTAAACAGGTAGCTAGTTGTATATGTCTGTAGCATTCGTGAAGAAGTGGTTGAAGAAGTGTACGGACACCAGGAATGTTGACGGACTTACCTGTGAGAGGGAAAGCTCGAGCAACTACAGAAATAACGGATGAATTAGGCAGCTGTTCGAAACTAATCCGACGCTCACTCATAAAAACTGGCCTAAAGGGTCAATGCTTACAATCGGACGCCGATTATTAGCAGCAGACATAAAACGTTGGGGTACATTTAAGAAACGTATGTTGACCATGAATCAAATTCAAAAACGCTTGCAATGGGCAAAGGAAAAGTCTCGACGCGATCGGAAAAAGATCATCTTTCGGACGAGAGTTCTTTTTCGACAATAAACATCTCCTGATCTGCTTGAACGAAAAAAGGCGAAATGTGATTCAGCGCACCTTATCACACCCGGTATTCAGCTAACAGTTTACGGGTAACTTGACCGCTGCAATGATTATTAGATTGTGCCACACAGGATTATTAGTCTACCGAGAAGTTGCTTGGAACCAGTTATGACAACTGAATCCTGCAAGAAGATAATGACCTGAAGAATCGAAACCAAATTTGTACAGTAGAAGGAAAATAACGGTGGTCGAAACAATGGACTGGCCGTCTCAATTTCCAGATGCGAATCCTACAGAGAATGCGCGATAAATGAAGCATAAGCCCTAAGGATACAGGATTTGCAACATAGGGCCACTTAGAAAGAGTCCTGCAGAAAATTTGGAAGTCATTGACTAAGGAGTATTCTGAAAAATTGGCTCCAAGTTGCGACAAAAGGTGTGAATTAAAATTTTTGCGAAAACCATAAGTTAATGTATTTTTTCGGTAATAAAAAAATTTTGTTTCTACAAAACGCTTGGTTTTGTTTTAAAGAGTGTTACTTTCTTGTGAGATAGATTGTAACGGCGTATCGACGCCCCTAAAAGTAAGTGCATCCACTGGAATGACGTCTTAACGAACGAGGTTTCCTGATCCGTGGTCGGTGTCATGAAAATGTGGTTGCGTGATTTGCGCATTGTCACATAACCATATAGTAAAGAGTTTATATAGACCTAAAAACCGAATTGACATGACATTGCATTATCAAGGCGAACGTACTTCGTCGAGATCGTGGTCGTGGGGGCAGTGGCGACGGCAAACTACTACAGCTTTATTTACGCTAAAATATGGCGAGTAAGGTTATGTAGCATGAGACGGAAATTCTGCGCTGGGTGGATACATTAAGCGCGCACTTAGGGTGTCATACTTTTGTCATTAAAGATGTCAATTTATTGCCCATATTATCGAATTATTATTTTGAAAAAGCCTGTGAATAGCAATAAATAATAAACTTATGATATACATTCGCTTTGTTGGTTTTAATAATTAAGACTATGTAAATTTCTTTAATAACTTAATAATTTTAATGCTAGAACGTGACGGTCCATTTTCCGAATTAATTAAGACGTTTTTTCCCTTAGATAATATTTGTAGTTTTTGAGTTTTTTGGTAATTAGTAAGTCATAATAAATTACAACAGTCAATTAGACGCAAATTTTGCATCATTTAAATGAAATTCGAGAAAGATAACTGAAAATCTGTACTTACAGGAAAAATAATTCCCAATATCGAGAAGCAAAAGGCACCAATAAGACCCATGAATGGGGCAATAGTAGGTACTGCGATAGCGACTAAAACTGCAGATGTAGAAAGAAAAGTTCTGCAAAAAACATACAATACAAATATTGACAATTTTGAATAGAAAATGTTCCCAATAAGAATTACCTTAAGACGTAGTTTGAAAGTACAGGCCTTTTTGTGCACTTTTTCTTTATGGAATCCCAAGCAATTTCTAAACAAACCACGAACTGAAGCCCGAATGTACAAAAAACAGCTAAACCAACAAGGACCTTGACTGTTTGTGCTGGTCTAAAATAATATAATATAATTTTTGATTCTCCTTTTTTTGAAACTTTACTTACACCTCGTCGAGAGGTAGATTAAGGGTAATACTTTGAGCCGTGTCTGTGCCATACCGCAAGTAACCCAAGAGCCCTACCGTCATATAGATTACTGTAATGACAAACATACCGATATTCAGGATACCGAACCATCCAACAAATTGCTTTCCATCTTTCATATTATTTTCCAGCGGCAAAATAACTCCGATTGCTTCTAATGCAAAAATTGTAATTGCAAAAAATGGTGGCAGACCACCAAATTTAATTTGATCTCTTTCTGTAAGCGGTGCTAGATCTTGCACTAGATAGTAAACCGTGATTCCTAAACCTATGGCCATAAAACAGTTGGCGATCATTGAAATTGGGGCTAGGAACTTTAGATTTGGGACCCATGTAAGGAGAATACTTGGTATCAGCAAAATGGCTATTAGAGTACGGAGTGAACAATCCGTCTTTAAGAAGTATTCTATCACCTGAAAAATAAAAAATTCAGAATTAGTATAAAAAAATAAAATCCTGGAGAAGTATATGGAAAACCTATTTCATGCGTCCTGTCCTTCCCTACTATAACTCAATTAACGAAATTTTTTTATAGAATATTTATTAATATTAATATATATAGAATATTTATTAATATTAATCATATATAAATAAAATGAATTCCCCTCACCGCATCTTTCTGTCCAAGTTGATCTTGAAAATTATATATCAGATCTTAATAGGGCCTTCGCTATAATTTAGAACATTTCTAGGAATAAATTTCAATAAGACTTCATTATTTCAAAGTACGGGTGGTATATTTTATCCTAACATCCATGCGAATGAAGCTACAGTAGAAAGTTTGTAAGTTGTTTCAGAAGTGGAATGAGTCCGAATGAATTCATAATTTAGGACCTCTTTAAAGATTTAAATAATATAATATTGTAACTAATGTCTCAGTCTGATACATCTGAATCAAGATATGGACTCAAATTATTATTTGTCAAAAGTATATAAAGCATATATATAAACTCTTGAACTAAACAATGTTATGTGGTTCGGCGGATTATTATCGGCAGAAAAATATTGAAACTTCCGCGTAATTCCGAAACGAAGTCTCCGTCTCTCTTGAAATATTTGATTTACTATTTAAGCGATTAAATAAATATTAATTTTTCGTGAAAACTACTCTACTTGTCCGTCAAATTTTGAATATTTTAAAGTAGCCAAAACGTTGAAATACCTGTTGGAAATTCGATGCCACTATGACTGTATACACCGAACAAGTGCCGAAATATGTGAGGAACAAGCAAAATAGAACCATATACTTAGCCGGAAGGGCAATCTTTTGTGTCCACGTTGGTCCCAACTGAAACGATATTTCAGTAACTTCAGCAAATGTCATTTTGGTTCTCTTTAATTTATAGTAGAGTCTGTGAGCGCACTTTACCTGAAAAATAATTGATTGAATTTTACTATTAGTACATGTTTTGAGTTGCAGTTTGTATTGTAAATGCATGCGAAATATGGAGAGGTCACTCAGTTACACTACTTACCAGTATATAAGCACAGTGAGTGCAAATAATAGCGCAAAATATTGTTGCAGATATTCCAAGAGCGCAACCAACATACATAAAAGCGATGGGCATTGCCAAGATTCCAGTACCTAGTGCAGATTTGCAAAGATGTATAAGAGTGTCCGCGTACCTTTAAAAAATGGTCATGAGTGTATTATGAATTCTGATTCTGTAATGTATATCATACTTACGTCGTAGGATGTTTGTTATCTCTTTCCGCGAACGGGTCGAATTCTTTTTCTGCCATGTCTGCCTTTGAGGTGTTTTGGTACCTAAATAAGAGAAATCTAACGTAGTAACAATTATCTGATTATTTATACAATCCGAAATTTAGGCGAGGTCCACTTGCTTTAAATGATTAAATCATAAACTGACTAAGTTAGTTTCAAAACGCTTCAGCGTATTGCACTCATTTGTTATCGAAAAACAAATGATGTTTCAAAATTCAAAACATCGAAGTTCACATTTTTGGAAAAAAAAATTTTATTCCATGCAAAGTTTTTAATCAAGCACAATAAGGCTAGGCGCCCTTTGTGATTTGTGGGAGTGAAGTAATAAATTTATTACATTTTTAATGCGACGCGTTTGTTGAGAAGAAACACAAACTATGAAACAATATGGACGTATCCGAACAGCAGCTAGCTAAAATTATTAATACTCACTCAAAAGCAATTAAAAAATGTATCTGGATATTTTAAAATTTATTACTCCTCTAAAAATACCTCTTCATGATAATTTCAATATAAATCATATGCACCTAACAAAGATTCCCTTGTTTTTGTAATTTCAATAACAAAGCGCACATAGCAGTATCTTATTTTAACAGTAATTCGAGATTCATTCTTTTTGTGTCCAGTTTGTCCTCAAAGTTGCAAATACCTCCATCCGCTTCATTTTACGAAAAATTTATAAATTTCACGTGAATAAGAATGCCTGCTCATTAAACATTGAAACAAACACATCATAATCAAATAAGTTAAAAAGTTCACTTACACACTTTTATTTATAAGTTCATACCTCTATTACTCCTATAAATCACTATCAATCACTGTACCAAATCAAAGACCATCAGAATGTCCTAAGCGACTGAACTCTGACTATGACAATGATACCCGGGACCGCCGCGGTCAAGACTACTGCAAGGTTGAACTTTCGAAGGTACTGTAAAACTCACTTAATTTATACGTTGAATTTAATCATGTCTGACGATTTATTGACGTGCAATTTCGTTCAGATTGCTTTGCAAGGGTATGCAACTTTGGGATTTCATAATATGTTTATAATATGCAAGAACAGACCGTTGCTGACTGTAATAATTAAAAACAGAGACTTGTTGTGTGAACTTGAAATAGGTCAAGGTTCAGTACACGTGATTATTCTTAACTTTTTGTATCCTAAGTCTGGTCTCGCTGGCCACTCACATTTTTTAGGTGTATTAGCAATGGAATGCACTAAAGAAAGAAAATATATTTCGCGATTTACAGTTAAACTTGCCTACTACTTAAATTAATTTTTAACCCTTAGCGCTTCGCAGGTTTTACAAAAGTACCATTCAAATCATGCCTTTCAAGAACGTCAATCGTTTAATTTAAGCAAGAAAGAAGCATATGTTTTTTAAGATTTCCAGTTATGATTTTTTTTTTATTTACTTTCACCTTCTGTCCACAAAACCAAGTTACACTAATAATACAAATTTTAAGCCTTTGCGGTCCGAGATATATCAATTGGATATGCACAAATAAAATCTTAACTAATAGTGTATAGCTTGATTTTTCTGGACACCAAAAACTGAATAAATATTAGCTTATTTAATGAAATGAATTTGTTGCTCTGCTGAAGCGCCTAAACGGGATAAATTGGGTATAGGCGCGGAACTAAAGGGATTAAAATTATAGTTTAAAGATTTGCATAGTTTCAGCCATTGCATAAGTATAGTATTTTGAGGTTGTGGTGGATAAACTTTAATTTTTTCTATTTATATTTTTAATTTTTATGAATAAAATTTTACCTTAACTAACTTTTACTACTTCTACAGCCCTGTATAAATGATATGCGTAGGCTTTTGTTTTGGAAAATATTTTGAAGATCACAATAGTAAAAATTATTAAATTATTCTTTTTAACTATTATTGGTACTTCTAATTATTCTGGAAATAGAATTTGTATGTCAGTTATTTATATTTTTCCGTTGGAATCCCATTCATGTGATATTCATCGTAAAACATTTATTTACGTTTTTGTTATTTAACTTGAGCCAATTTTGACCGACGTCATTAGTTCAAATGCAATTTTTTACGAATTTCTCGGAACATTTGAGATTTTCATTTTTTTCGAAAGACACTGTAGCATCTCCATAATCTTCTTTGGCCTATTTTTAGTGCATTGATAGATCCCCACGCGCGATTTTAAATCTCATTCAGTTCGTTTCGTACGTGTGGTACTCCGAAGCTAAAAATGTCTTACATTTTATTTATTTTTTATCTGAGAGGCAACAGAAGCAGCAAAGTTTAATCGCCGAATAAGAACATCACTTGGAAAAATATTGAGTTTGCATACCTTAGCACCGCGAATACCACTGTGTCCTATTATTAATTTTATAGATTTCGATTTTTCTCACTTTGGCATTCGCATGGCTTTTATTTTCTATTCCTTTGGTACGTTATAGTTTCGAATTACACGATTTTCATTTAGATTCTACGCATACGTATTAAAGAATAATAACACATGTCCAATAATTTTGTAGACGTTTTTAGGCAGACTGTATTGAAATTTGTATTCCATATTACGGATAAATTTTTGGCAATTGTTCAAGACAACATATTTTAAATTAATTAATATTGTTTAAATCTCTATAGTAGAAACGTACAAAAATTTGGCCTTACTTCAAAAACTCAGTGACTTGGCAAGTTCTTTCATTTTGTATCAAGAATATAAAAAACAAAAATTAAGAAAAAGAGAAGAGTTTCTATTTTTGAAATTTTAAGAAGGGTTTCGTAAAGTGGAAACTTCCATTATTCTCTTTTTGGTAATACTAGGATTTTGCAAACGAGCTTTATTCATAATTTGACTGTCTAGTTCACGTTACAATATATACCTACATATTTTTCAGTTTGAAATAGGTCTCACCTCAGTAGTTTTAGAGTTAATAACATGGCCTAGGTTGTTATTTATACGAAGTGAAATTAGATGTTAATTTCATGTGCGTTCAGTTTTATTTGCTTTAAAAAATAATACAATTCACTTATTTAAGACTAGAACAAACGTAAAGGTAGTTTATGCGGGTTTTTAAATCAATATATGTACTTATTTTTTACGCAATTAATCGATTATTTGTAGTAATGAAAAAAAACATTTTAAGGAAATTATAATTTACAATTTTGTAAATAGTGGAAATGTAATTAAGCTTCCTTTAATAATTAGAACACTGGAATTTACTGTGCAATAACAGAAAAATCGACTTACTCAATCAACAATAAATTAAGCATCGGTTCTATTAGATTATTAAGCTAAACACAAATCTCCCTCGGCATAGATCTTATTGACTTATTTTACTACTAAGTGACTACTTTTACCAGTCTGTGATGTGTTTATAATAGTTACTCACTTTATTACACCATTTGTTCCATCCTGTGGCAAGAATCTTTCCATTTCGTGCAACGAACCACCACCTCCACTGTCCTGTTGCATAAATAAGAATTAAAGGCATAATTTTTTAGCTTAAAATTTGTCAACTTACCATTGTATTAACCATTTTGTCGATTTAATTAGGTACTAGCCAGACAGTCTGAGTAATCAAATCAATTATGTTCGTTAACAACTATTCAATTAAATATTGTATAGTCGAAATGTATACCAATGGACCAAAAGTGAATGAGCAATTCTAAGAAAATATTCGTTTGTCGTCACTTAATTAATTGTCCGTGTGATGGCTTTTAAAAATCGCGCCAAGTTCCCACATATCTTGACACGTGTTGTGAACTTGTTGAAAAATTATGTGGGAATAAAAAAGCGCACTTATGAAATGCACTGAAGAATATTTAATAATTCGTTATTTGCTTACAAGGCGATTAAGTAAATAATTAGCAAGTCTTATTGACAATATGTTCAAGAATCATTTCCATTTTGTCTATCCGTTATTATTTGATTTTAGGATTAAGGAGTAGTGTAGATTATCAGAATCAGATTACGAATTTGTTGGTAATTTATATGAATATTTGTAGTAGTTAACGCATGTACCAACAAATTGTGTTATTTTATGTGCTCGTTGTTCATATATAGGCCATTTGCTAAAATTTATTTCATATTACTTCAATATTTACGTTCAATAAGATTTGTTAAATAGAATTAAAAACGCACGAATAAAATAAAAAATAAACAAACAGCAAATAGTGAAGAGTCTTTGAAAACTGATATAAGTGCGGAATTGATCAAGTACACGGTATACTCAACTAACGAAGGCAGCTAGATATAAACACAAACAAGAAGTGTGATGTAAAATGTTCTACTATTACGAGAAAATATGGAAAAGTTTGCAGATACGGCAATTTGAGAAAGTAAACAGAGTAAATTGAGAATGTCTGTATATAGTTCATATAATTTGTCTGCTTAAATTGCAACGCAGAACTTGTATCATTAAGTTACATCACAAATAAAGTTTTTACTGCTATGGTTGGATTTCATGAGTGTTCAACAGCTTAGACCATGAGAAGTACTGCAAATTAATTTGCTGAATAGTAACAAACTATGATGATGATAACAAACAGCTAAAATAACAACACTTAGTAGATGTTTTATTCCAATTGCACACAGACTTTTATTTGAAATTATAAAACTGGTCTTTGTAACTTGGCAAGGCGTTAGATATCTGTCTGAAGAAGTAATACGTGGAAAGAAATGTCTTAGATTCCAGGGAAATTATTATGTACCTTTAAAAATACTGTATTATTTTTAAATACCATTTGCTGAATTATAAAACTAAATTCGAATTCAATTTATTTGATAAGTTGTTGTTAACAACTATAACAATATAAGTCTAAATACAATTATAAGCCTAAATATTTAAATACAGTGCAATAATGAAGTGTTAATGTGATAAACTAATTGTGGTATTTGTTAATTTTCTTCAAAATTGTTTTATCAAAATCAAAGACTTTACACATTATAGTGGTTGGTCGTTAATCCTCTTGACCTATTTAAGATATGTTGCAGTATAAATAATCGTTAATAAAAGAAAGGTTTAATATTTCGTGTGATGGTATTAGACTTAAACAAATGATATTCTTCATTTGCAGTTTTGAAAATTACTATATAGCAACATAACGTAAACATTGAAAATTACTGAATTTGCAAAATACAAATACATAAAGCGCACACTTATGATCAGAACTTTCGCATGTGAATTAATCTATGTCTTATCTTACCTAAACAAAACGATATCTCCTGACATGCTCTTATCACTCATACGTAAATCTTTCGTTGATTGTACCTGTCATTTGTACATGCTTTATCACCTATTGTAAAAATATATTTGGGCTATGTTCAGACCTATGACAATTTGTTTTTGACTGAGGTATTAATGTAGAAACAAATAACGAAATGAAAACAAAAATAAATATTAGAAGTGAATTCTACTTCTTGTTAGATGTGAAATGAAAGCTTATCAAATTGCGAGTTCAAAAATATTTAAATTGTTTTTTAATGTAAACTTTTTTAAATATTTTCCCATAAATCTCTTCAAAGTCGCTGTCCCTTCTCACGATCTCGAATACATACTTTGAAATCTGGAACATGCCAATGATGTTTTTGCTAAGGTTTAGACTTTAGACGAAATAAAAATTTCGTTGACAAATTGCGGTTTGTAATTATTTGCTTGAAATTCATGTAAATTTATTTATTTAAGGCATAATTTCAAAGAATAGATGATGATAGGGCAGACTTTTCGCGCGAATTCAACCCGGACTTCACGTGTTTTTCAAAAACAATATGTAATAGCAGTAATTCTAGAAGACTGTGCCAAGAGTACTGCAATCACTATAACGAACTTTGAATACAAAAGATTCCGGGATGAAAGAGATATTCTTCTTGGTTCTTGGACACCAGTTTCTTTATTTATTGTAGGTTGTAATATAACTCGGGCAGTTACCTCCTATTAGCCCGTTATAATGGAAATCAAGTGTTACTGTAATGATTAGGAAATTGCTATCTTGGGGCTGCATTTATATACTTATAAGGAAGGTGATATACATGTTATTTATTGTTTTTATAACGAATTTTAATATCATTTTCTTCACCGAATATTAAATACATAACCAAAATTAAGTTAAAACCCCCGGTTATTTCACAATTTGAAAAGAAGTTAAGTATTTTGTAATATAGTAAAATTTATTTTTATAATATAATAAAGTGTTCCCTTATTGTGGGATACGTCAAACAAGGAACGTCAAAAATCAAAGCAAAGTATACAACCAATTTATATGCTGAGTATAAATAGATTATATAATAAATATATAACAGATTTTGTACGTAGGATACATGATGCCAACTCATTAAGTGAATATCGAGCTAAATTTTTAATTTATTGGCAATTCCAAATTTTTACTTGATGGCATCTATGACAAAAACAATATTTAAAAAATAAATTATCACTACTTGTGGCCAAGTTTAGATAAGGTCAGCTTGATGTTTTAGCCAGTGCGTGAACTACTCACACACGCGTACTTTTCCCAGCTCCTGTATCTCTATTTGCTGGATCCTAGTCCAAAACGCACTTGGGTATGCAAACGCGGTCGCGTTTAGTACAGTTTTGAGAGAGAATTCGTCTTTGTTGGAAAATAAATCAAGCTACAACTATTGCGCTAAACTTAACGTTTTGTGTAATTATGTGTTAACACATTTGCCATTTGTCAATTCGAATTTTGTTCTGGTTTACGTTTTTTTCCTGCTGTTTTTCACTTCCGACTTTTTTAACACAACGGTTTTTATGTTAAACAAACCTTTAAAATATATTTGTAAATAAATTTTCTAATTTTTATCTTTTGTCTTAACGACAGAAGCTACGGCAACCAGTATTAGAAAAGTGACAATGTGTGATTAAAATATCAAAACTTATTTAGTAAGTCTTTACTACTTTATTAAATTGAAGTAAAGAATATATTTGTATCAAAATAACAGAGCCAAAATCCTGACTTTTGTGCGCGAGAACTATTAGCAAGTATTTTTTCTTTTTTAAAGGCTGTTCAGTTAAAATACCCGGATTTTTTAAACAATTAAAAACAAACCCGGAAGTATTTCTGAATTAAATCTATATAATAACATGGGCTTAAAATCCAAATAGCCATGATCTGGATTAGAGAATGAATGGGTCGCCGAAAAGTAAGCGTTTTTCCATTCGTCAGACTAGAATCGTCATTGACTACAAGCATTGCATCAGAATATCTAGCCGGCTTTTGAAATAAAACTAACAGAATTTCGTCATTTCGTCTTCGATTTACGTTTTACGATTTGCTGAAGTCACGGAATACCAACTTTGGCGCCCCCCCAGAGCAGACATATGCGTATATAGTCATAGCCCCAGCAATGCAGACAACACGTGCTTTTCGGAATGGGATTTACCTAACCTCACTCACAAGATAAGCGACATTGAAGTACTAAGTTCTAAAAATACCTGTGAAAAGAAACACGAGAGCGTCGTCTCCCAATTGCCATATAACAATGAATCTTAGAATGATAAAATTAAAAGATTGTTTTTACAGGAGGTCATTTTATTTTATTGTGGTGTTTTATTTCATTTTCGCATCCATGTGAAAGCCATAGTGATTTGCCGCAGTCTGTACAGAAGTGAAAGAGAGCCTATGTACTTAAGCGTCACTCTTATGACCAAGAGAAGGCAGCTAAAAAGAGTTCAGGTGGGCATCTTTTACTTCTGGCACATGAAACTCGTGTAAAACTGCCGCACGTAAATTTAATCTGCGAAGCCTCCCGCAACTTGAAGAAGTGTTGCGTCATTCTATCGTCACCTGCTAGAAGTGCCAAAGCGTCCCTCTCGTGCCGGTATTGACTTATCTCCGCGCGTTGCTAATGTGAGATTTGTGCTGAGTTCTACATTCGAATTTAGCGCAACAGTTTGTGTAGCTAGGAGTTACTAGCCAAGGCAAGACTAAAACGAAGACCATTAGGCTAATTTTAAAAGTCGCGGGCAGGCAAATAGCTTTCGTGACAAGGGTGACTGTTCTGAAGAGGCCAACATTCTCAATAGACTCTTTCCATTTCTTCCCCGCCCGTTCCGTTAGTCTATAAGGGAGGGAAATGAGTCAGTCGTAACTTTTGGTTCTAAATTTGGAGCCATAGTTATTTCCCTTAAAGTACTTCTAAAAAGTTATCGTGTTTTTACAAGTGTTGGCCTTCGCACGATTAAATTAGACCTGCAATTTATGTTCTTTAGAATATCAACTGATCCTCGTTACTTTTATTTTCTCGTAAAACATTTCAAAAGGGTTTAAGGAGGTTTTGTTCGAGTCATAATGGTAAAATGAGCATAAGTGATCAGCAAATATTTTCGCAACGTTGTTACTTGAACAAAAATTTATTATAGTACTTCCTTTCAGGAAATTGTCTTTTTGTGATCGTTTAAAACAGGAAATTTGCATGTTTGGGACATCGTATTATGAATATAAGATTTGTCTAAATGCAGTTTTTATATTCTACACTGTTAAGCATTGATCCTGATTATGCGCTCTTGACTTATCCAACCACTAAGTCATCGGCGTAATTACCACTTTGTATATTTACACAATGACTTATTAGTCGTGATGATTCCTAAAACTAAGCCGCCTACATAAGTCTTTATTGTTTATTTGCAAACGAATTTAGTTGCTTTTTTAACTTTTAAAAACATAATAGCACTTTTACTCCATGACCTAAAAGCCCTCAATTATATTCCTTCGGAGTATGTACGAAAAGCATAAGATTCGTAGATATGCTAAAGTGGTGAGCCTCACAAGGGTGGGGAAGGTTCTTAAAAAACGGGCCCCTTGTCAGTTATAAAATATCGTTTTTGTACCATATTCCCATTCTAAGGGTGTGAATTAGTACTTCAATGAGTGTTTTATATGCAAAATATTTATTGAACTACAGCTGAGCTCCCGTATCTTCAAGCTGGTTTTTTTTTTAAAAAACAACGACGAGCTGGCGGCGAAAATATCTCTAATTTAATTGTTTTCTCTTCCTCATGACTTCTGTGCTTCACAGTGACTAGGAGATAAAATTTACAATAATTATCAAATTTTTCTAAACAAAGGAGTGCAAATTTTAAAGAGGAAATTAATTTTTTTTTATTGAGCCGTTATTTTTTATAATAAACGGAATATTTTCGATTCTAATTTTAATCGAAGAGGGACTCTGTGTATCTTGTAAAATGACCGCGCGTCCGCTAGCCTGCACTTCAGAAATGTCTTGTAATTTAAAAATTTTTTAAAAAATTTGTCCGGATCTGACACTTCAGAATTTCACAAAGTGGGCAGTCCTATATAATACTTTGTTTAGTTAAACTTTAATTATGACAATTTGTTTTTTCTATGAACGTAGAAAACCAGAGAATTTTCTAATAAATCATATTTAAAGTTTGCAAATATTTATACAACCATTTTTGTAATTGGTGTAAAATTTACCGACTACTACTACGAAATATGTCAACTTATGTTAATAAAAAACGAAAAAAAATGAAAATTGAGATTTATTGAAGATCGTAAAGGACCCTTTTGTTCATTTTTTTTCTTTTACGTAAACCTAACCTTCTTCAAAACTACGATACCAAAAAATATAAAAAAATATTTTGAGAATATAAATTTCAGTGTGTATTGCAATTTTTAAAAGACGTGGTTGAAATCGGGACAAAATCGAAGAAAACTCCGAGACATAAGTGACAAACCTGAAAAAATTGACCAAATTTTTCAAAATTATTAAAAAAATAAACTATTGAACTGATCTTTTAAGAAAAATGAGTGATCCTAATAAAATGTTAGACGTGAACGTACATTAAAAAAATACACAGGCTAATTGATAATATTTTCTTTTTGAAGTGAGTTAAAACTAATTCATTAAATTTCAGTCGCACAGGAAAGTAAACCAAGTCAATGTAAAATTTAAACCACTTTATTAAATTGATGTGTTCAAATTAATCAAATGCAATTAATTATCTTTTTAGAAATTAAAAATAAAGTTATAAATGATATACAAACTAACACACATATGTTTTTAAGTACAAAATCTAAAGTTTTTTTAACTAGTGGTAAAAAGTTAACTGAAAATATTTGCAATGGATCCAATAATACTAGTGTTTATCTTTCTTCCTCTAAAACACTTAATGTACAGACCTTAAAAGCCAAACCGAATGAAATTTAATCCAATGCGTTGCCTGTTCATACTTTAGTACCAATGTCACAATTTTTATGGTCTATTAAAAAATAACTATAGAGGGATAAATAAATCATAAAAATGTGTCGTTGGCGCAGAATGTAGTGGTCATATTTACTCAACTATGTCTACAGTATACTTCAACAATGTTTGCAATAGTTTCATAACAAAATAAATAAACACAGCAATCAAACCAAGTGTGTGATATTTCAAATTGATTACTTGCATAATACTGTAAATTTTAAAAACTTTTATTGATTTTTAAAGAATGCTTTCACTGTTAAGATAGTTGCTAATTGCATTTACTACAATTTCAAATCTGGGCGTTACACAGCGCTATAATCAGGAAGAACCGGTGCTTTACCACTAGTGGCTTATCAGTTTTCTTGCTACCACGTGGGAATTGTGACGCAGTATAACACAACAAACAAATATATTTTTGTTACAAGCTTTGATGAAAACGGAAACCAGAACTGATTTCTAAGGAATATTTCATCAGCTGAAATATCTACTTATCATCAAAGTTGTGGCTTGGGTTTCATAACTACTAGACGCCAGCCCAATCCGCAAAATTGTCATTTAATCAGTGCATTAAAAGCGCTTACCTTAATGGGAAAGTAAAACTTGTATACAACAATAAAAATTTAAGTGATGACTGCTTGTTCGAAAATTGCACGATTTTCTATGAGAGGTTTAAATTGTTCAACTAAGAAGGTAATATTTTCCCTAGCATTTAAAATATAGACCAGTATGTGTATATATTTATATTATATAAAATCGATAATTGCAAAAAAACACAATTTGTAGATAAACCATATCTACGAATTTTTTGTGATATGTAAATAACTGTGTTGACAAATTGCGACTTTTTCGAAACGTCACATTAAGTCCACAAATTACCAAAACGATTGAATCACGCCATTATTTATAATTAGAGCAAAATACACATTCTCATTTCTTTACTAACGGAAATCCCTTTGATGAATCTTCAGGTAGTCTGCGTCGTTTTATTCTATTTTTAAAGTTGTTTGTAATGTGTGAAAGCATTTTCGGTCTATTATGACAACGACCTCAAGATAGTGAAGGATAATCGCGATAGGTAATCGCACTTAGCCTAATTTTTTGTGAGTGAGTGACTTGATGACGATTGGCATTTATTGGTGATATAAATTTTACATCAAGATACCGTTCATTCATTCAAAACATGAGTATATTACGAATGGTCATTATTTCGTTTATATTACATAATAATTTTTCGATTTGTCTTAATTAATAGCGATAATTTATTTCTAAAATTTTCTAAACGAATTTTGCACTGCAAATACGAGTTTAATAACAAGTTTTTACTTATAAATTATTAGATCAACGAGTTCCTTGAGAAAATCACTGTAAACTTAACATTAATAACATTAATTTTAAATTTTCATGACCAAAGACCTATGTTTGCATACGTTACGAGTTTAATGATTGAAATGAGGTGAAGTAACATATATCAAGTATGAACGATATGGGAAACCTGCTTTTTATTTAAATCGTTTCGCCAATTTTTGAAATATAAAATTATGAATTGTGATTCATTCAGCTGCATAAATTCTGAAATACTGTAAAAGGATTGCCATTTGTCATCGGTCTTAAGAAAACATAGACGAGTTAATAATTTATTATTTATTGATCTAAATCCGTCGATTTTTATCTGATAAAATTTTTTATGAAATGTAATCCAAAAAGCACAAAATTTGTGCAACCTGTAAACAATTCTTAGACAGCGTAGAAGATTTCTTCCCTAAACTTAATATATGTGATACGAAAAAATAATATGTATTATATTTTATATAATAAAACGTAATATTACTTGATGAGTCAGTACCATAGGAGAGGTTGTTTGCTTTGATTTGCACATTGCAACAATTTTTACTTATATTGAATTTGTATAATATAGCAAACTAGTTAACCCTTTGTGTTTTCTGTCGATCACTCACACAATACCACAAACAACGAGAATAATTTATAGAACTAGCTCAACTACAGGTATTACAGCTTCAGTTACAGTTAAAATTTGAAATTATTGATTCTTATCCCTGTTTCTGTGATTTCCTCCTGGGAAGTATGCTCTTAATCTTTCTCTGATCTTCCGGATCAATTTGATCCAAAGTATAAACATTTATAGCTATGAAAGTCTTTTTAAATGACTCCGCGATTATTACTAAATACTATACCTTTTAACATAAGATAAACATTATCTCAATTTTTACTAACACTGGGTCAGAATCATTCGAAGGTATCTTACTGTGTGGGGACGAATTTACGAACTAAGGGGGTTGTAGAAACCAGACTGTTTGTTAGCTACGCAAGCACAATACTCTTTTTTTTTTGTGTTTAGCCCTAATGTTCTTGGTCTTTTCATACTGCCGTTTTATGTGTGTACGTGCACGAATACGTGTTCCATCTATCAAAACTGTACTTCTGATTAGGGCCTATGCGCACAAATGCGCCTTTATACGTGCCTACGTAGGAGCTAAGAAAAATGTGTATGTTGAATAATCCACAAGAAGCCCAAACGAATTAGGGGTCATTCAGGATTCCCTCCCTGTAATCCTATCCGAATTCAACCCAAGTTAGTGCGCTCATGGAAACGGGAGTTGAATTTCGTTTAATAATTCGGATTGAATTCGACTTTGCATACGTATTTGTTCGGATCTTTTTAGATACTTTACGACAAACAAAGGTAGTTATTTCATATGAATTATGCTTATGGCACAAGAATGCAAACTCATTTCTAAGTCAACCCTTACTTACAAAAACATAGAAGGATCTCGAATTCTTTCGAATAAGATTTGGCTCTATAATGAACGAATCTATTTTTTGTGAAAAGAAGTACAACTATTAGTTTGTTTTTTGTATATGTAACCATATAACTAAGTTTGTGCATGAACTGTTGGTTGTACTTCTGAATCAATCAAAGTGAAATTTGGCACAATCAGTACTCCATATTGCCTTTTTTAAACTTTGCTAATAATAGTTAAACAGTATAAAGAATGTTGCACTTCACCATCTCTTGGGCCAAGAAATTTTTGTGTTATAAATTGCTAACGACACATTTTCGTAACACCATACGATTATTATGATACAATTGTTAGTATACTAAGCGAAATATATTTTTCCTTTTAGCTTATTGAATAAATATTAAGATCATGAAAAATGATGTACTATTGTCTTAGCTAGCCTATGCTTATATTGAATGTCAGCGTCTGCTAGTCTTAAACAGCCAAAGACAAATGGGCAAACTGCTTGTTTTTTTAAGAAAGTTTGAGGAAACTATTTATATTCAAAGGAATTAAAATATTCAGTATCTATATTAAGATCGTTTTGATTTCTATTTCAAATGAATATATCGCCTTTTTAAATATTTTATTACATTTGGCGCTATATAAATGTTAAGCCTTTTTTGAAATGCTCACTTATGCTTCAGATCGGTGTAACATTTCGTATATATTACTATTATTATTTTATTTTGATATATTCGTATTTTTAACGCTTAGACTAGGATAGAGTGGTAGGTTCAGACAATACATAGTCTGTTACTTTCGAGGGTTAAAACTTCGAATGGATTTTTAAAATGAATTTACTGTCATAAAATATACTTCCAAGTGCAAAACTTTATGAACAAATTTTATTGTTTTATATTTTCGTAGTGTTCAAGCAGATGTAATGTTTCTTGTCTAACTTAACTCTCTATTATTATTAATGTCGAATTACAATGACCACGAAATTTCGTTCATTCATTTAAGTCATTATCTTATCCACTTAAGAATGCGAATTTTACATAAAAATAAAAAACCAGATGGGAGCATTTCCTCAATCTGAAACATGTGGTTTTCCTCAGGAAAGAAGCATATGAACAGCACAATTTTCATGTCGCTGTGTTTAAGATGAGAAATTTGTTGGGGAAACACTTCCTGTACGTAACAATTGCATGGCACACAATCAACACTGTTTGCAATGCCAACGTCACGCAGATGGCGAACCCTTACTCGTTTTAAGGCACCTCTTGGGGTACGCACCTTTTGCTATATTTGAAAAACCAAGATAGGACCAGGCAATTTCAACATTTTCGTAGCGTTTTCTAGGCATTAGTTGCAGGTAAATAATTAATTACCGCCACCTTAAACTAATTAGTTACCGGAAAACAAAAAAAGCTCAATATAAGTACTTGTCCGTAACTCGAGTCGGTTAACAATCTTTAAAGAGACAAGGCGCACATGTGGTACAGTGCCATTTGCTTAGAAAGCCTTATTTTCACAGAACTGTGGAACGATATCCACTTAAATAATGAATGCAGCTCATGTGCACACTCTGCGATTGGTATATTATCATTCACTTTTGGAGCAATGCATACTGTACGGATTGAAAGCAGTCAATTAGTTACCAGATTGATTATTTCCAAATTTCTATTCGAACCACTTCTAACACTGCCGCACAATTGAGTGACTGATAAATAATAGGAAGTGACGCCTTGCAGCACCCAGTCTGGTCGAACCGCCCAACAAACGCAAGTCGCCGCGAAGGACTGTTCCTCCGCGCTGATTGCCCACGGACTATATACCCACTAGCACAGAGGTAAGCGCTTCGGTCAGAACGACCGGAAAGGCACCAGCGCGCCTCACTAAATAAGTTCAAGAAGTAGGCCCGATAAACAAAGAGGACTGCATGCGACGTTCTCCTGCTCTCACCTTCCGCGTCGCGCACCGGACCGTGCGCACTGTAGTTCCATCGGCACGATGCTCGGAAGAGTGCGTAGAATTAGTGTATGGGCCTTGGTCCAATTTTTCATGGGTCCGAAAAGTGGAGGAGTAGCAGCGCCTCGAAATCAGCGATATTTTTCTGCAAAAATTGCAAGGTGTAAGGTCAACACGTCCCGTGGATTTCTAGTTATGAGAGTGTTTCCATTTTGGAACCACGTGCTCGTTTCACTTTTTTCTATTTTTAGCATTGCTCCCTTGCACTCGTCCTCGAAAGAGAATCGTTTCCACGCGAGAATCACAAGCACTTGAGTCGCTCACTCGCTCTTTAGGCGACTCAACAGTACGCGACGAAAATGCACGCCTTTTGAGAATTTTAGAAAAGTACTTTACTATCAAACCCTTGAATCGCAAGTGTGCACTCCCGAAAATTTTAACCTAGGTAACCACGCACTCCACTGTACATCCGAAAAAATCAATGTGCATAAACTATCAAAATTCCCAGGGTAGGTTCAAAATTAGCAGCCTAGTTTTTTTTGTCATCTACCTTTCAAGAAAGATACGTTTAAAGTATTTTACACTTCATTTCTAAGCCAATTAAAATTGTGAATAATAATAATATATAAAAAACAGGCTTATTTAAAATATATATTTTTTATATTTGTGGTGCTTGATCCATTTTAAATACGCAAGTTCTAATTATTTGCTTTTATTTAGGTATATTTATTTTAAAGGTCCATGCTAACTCCAACCCGGCGAAATCGATTTTGTTCTTTGGTGGGAATGTGATTCGCAACACTTTTCCATTGTACTTTGCCTAAAAAATACATGTTGGTATATTCAACCTAGATTTTAAATAATTTACGTCTGCAACCTTTACAGTTCCATAACCAAGCAATTCCACATATGATGAATCGTCCATTTTTCCTTCTAATGCATGTAGACTGATTTCGTTAGTTTCATAAGGATATTTTAAAACCATTGCGTAAACATTTCTTCTCTCTGTATAGAAGATAATTTTAATATATTTTCTTAAACAAATCAAACTTCAAACCATTTTCTTCTTTCTTTGTATACCATACACCTGGGGTTTGCGTATCATTTTGGTAAACCCATGGTCTGCTACCATAAATAGCTTCACCATTTTTACCGAGCCATTTTCCCATTGTTCTAAGACGTTCTTCAAAAATTGGTTGAATAGTTCCATGGCGAGTTGGACCAACATTAACTAACACATTGCCTCCACAACTGACAGTTACAGCTATTTCTGAAATATCGAATTACACTAATAGCATTACAGCTTTCATTTGTATACTTCTTACGTGCTATGAGTTCTTCGGGAGTCATGTAATCTTTAAGAGTTGTATCAAACCGCTGGCCCCACGAAGTTAAATCTAAAGTAAAAGCATTTTCCCACTTGTGCTTCAGCAAGACTCCTTTATAGATAAGAAAATTAAGTTAAATCGTAACGGAATAATAGAGTAAAAAAATAAATTTAACCTACCTGGATTATATCGATCCTTGCAAGTAAAAAAATCACCATGAGCACAAAGAACTCCACTTCCCCATCGGTCATTAGTCACGACTGTCTCACGAACAGGACTCAAATTATATAACCTTTAAAGAAATGAGATAGTAGATAAGATAGTAAAATAAGAGCTAAAAATCGGGTGCACAAAAATACCAAGCAATAAATTCAGTGGCATTCCAGTACTCAGGTTTAGCTTCCCAATCACCATCGGACCAAATTACTTCGGGTTTATAAAGATCAATTATCTCTTTGAGATCAGGCAGGACCTTATTTTGCACGTAGGCTTGGTGCTCAAATCCACTAGCTTTATCGGATAGGTAGAGCCTGTTAAACCATTCAAAAAGGGAGTAATAGAGGCCAAATTTCATCGATTTCTTCGCTCTTACTGCGTCGGCTAATTCCTCTAATCGAATTTGTCGAACATTTAACATTTATCAGTTAGTTGTAATAAAATTTGATATACTTATAATATCCTTATTGGGTCCGACGTCTTTTGAATTCCAACTAAAGGAACGAGTACATGGCCATAAAGCGTACCCATCGTGATGTTTGCTTGTTAGTACGATGTACCTGCAAGAGTTTTTAAAATAACTTATGGAGATCTATTTTTTGGTGTAGAAATTACTTACTTTGCTCCACTGTCTTGAAATAATTGTGCCCATTGGTCAGGGTCAAACAATTCTGCTGTAAAGTCTTTGGCGAATTCTTGATAAGTGAATCCAGGTTTGTAGTTATTTTTCATAAATTCGACATACTTTGGAACTTTCGATCCTGCAGAATATTCAAGAGGATTAAATTTAGGAATATTCCTTGACATTCATACACTTTACGATCAAATCCTGTTCCAGGCAAAATCTCGTATGTTAATATATGAACTTAGTGAGCTTGAATTTAGTTACAAGTTGTGGTTTTTTGAAGATTCTAAGCCTTTCTTACAATTTTTTGGTACTTTAGCAGACATTCTTTTTTTGTTTCTCCCAACATTCTACAGTTAATTGTAGACTGCTTGACATGTAATTTTGGAAAAACGATTTTACACAGTTCATATACAACTTTATTTCAACTAATAATATAAATGTTAGTTTATTTGTTCGTTATCCGGGAAAACTTTAATCAGTATTTTGGAATAAGATTCGAGTTACTTATTTCGCAGATGACGTCGTTCGAATTGACTACAAATAATAGTTGGTTTGTAATAGTTTTTAATTTAATTTATGGTAGTTTACTAATGTTTCAATTCAAATGAGGCAATTTCTTGAGAGGCACTAATTAGGAAAAATACTCTAACTACAACAATAACAAGCATACAAAGTAGAGAAGTAGGGAAGTAGAAGTAGAGAAGTAGAAATAGAAATTCCATTTCGGATACAACTAATTTACATCATCATTACGACCACCTAAATACGCTAACAATGCAGTCCTTAAACCGCCGTGTCGGTGTTGTTTTTTAAATGTTTGACAACGCATTGTAGGGCTTAGAGAAAAATCGCTTGCTCTGGGGCAATAGCTAGTCGGAGAGTAGATTCCTTAACCACAGATTTTTAGGCAGAACGCATACCATAATATAATTAGTATAATTCGGAAATGTTTCCGAGGAGAGTAAGAGGAGATTTATGATATTTATGAATATTGCTGAATGCCACGTTTAGCACCACACCAAGTCAATATTTTCTTAAATATCACACCAAGGCTCTTTATCCATGTAAGAAATGACTACTCCATTTATGCTTATATTAAAAAAGTTCGCTGTGTCCAAGATTCGCTTTGAAATTAGAAGGCACTGCTACTTTATGGGGTTAAGATTTATCCTGTTCAATAACCTATGTACTGTATCAAGGTCATCTTGGAAATATATGATAAAATACTTATTGGTTGATAAGTGGCTGGCTGACCCGCTCGTATATTGCACATGATGCATATGAATTATAAATATTAACAGGTGTAGCTAGGCACTGTGGCAATATCATGAGGATAATTTTAGGATTAATATTAATCCAAACCAACTAAGTTTGATATAATATGCCTGATAGCATCTAGAATGTCTTGGTTACGCTGATAAAGCTAAAAAGTGAGGCGGTATTCATAGCATCATCTGCACAATCCTGAAAGTCACCGACGCCATTGTCCGAAAAGGTCGAAATAAAAAATCGTTTAGTTGATTAGGACCAACAAAGTATAAAGCTGTGTTCCGTTTGCAAATACCAGTTATCCGGACCTGTCTACATAATTTATCGATAGTGATATCTGCTGTAAGCACTTCCAAAAGCAAAAAATACCATATTGCGCTTTTGTTCGTATAACTCAAATAATTCGTCAGTCGGTACAAACCGAACATTTTTCTGTGTTTCCTTTGACTATTTACGTTATTTAAAAATTTCGATATATCATATCACAAAATTGTTTACTACTGAGTTCATTCAGATCATTAAGACGTTGATTGCCGAGTGTAGATCTTCTCGAAGACCAAATTTACGCTTCTGCGTAACGAATAATAACTACAACGCGTGTGCGTGCATAGTACCTGATTTCATTGAAAACATTAATTATAAACGAAATCTAAATTGTTATCTTTGTTTGCCACTAATCTAATCTAAATATTAACTAAAACGTAACATTTAACTAATAATTGCAATATTTTTATTCTTTTCTGCATTTACTTTTGCATCTGAGAAACATAAACTGGTGATTGTGAGACGTCTCTCGAGTATAAAAGCGTTAATAGTTTTCTATAAATAATAGTTTTTTTTCTGTTATTAATTGTTAAACTCTTTGTAATTTCTATTTAATTTTATAATGTTATTATTTGTCATGGATGAAATTCGGGTAATCAATTTACTTACAGCCGCTGTGATGTTACATTGAGTAAATAAGCCCAAATATAATTTTAACTTTGAATGCAAAGAGTACACTCAGAAAAATTGGTACTATTATTTACGAATATTTTCTTAGAACTTGATTTTTGTCGTAAATTTGAGTCCAACGAAATCTTTTCGCGTATTTTAGAAATTAAAATTAGCAAAATTTACAATAAGATTTCAAAATTTAGGAAATAATTTTTAAATATACAAATATTTACTTTTAATATAAACAAGCAGCTTTAGATCTATGATAACATTTTATAGAGCTTATAAAACTCGTTGTAGGATATGAGTTAGTTCATTATTTGTGAGGGTCACAACTGGATGGTTAAATTGGAATCGAGGAGTAAATAATTGTTTGGAAAGGAGCTAGAGAAATGTACAACAGACAGTTTATTTTAGTTTAGAACACCTAACTCTTTTTCATACCACTCCTAAACTTTTATACAAAAGCACCAATAAGACATGCCAAGCATAGGACTTACAAATTATGTATGTATATTTTATATATGTTCTTTTCTTGAGAAATTCTACAAGAGTTTTTAATTGTGTTACTCTCTGATATTCTACTTTTTTATCATTCCCTTCTGTAAACAGACAGAATTTCCTTTTTCTTTCTTCTTCGCGGGTTTATAGTTGCAATAAATTAAAAAGTATTAAAGTATTATTGTAAATATATATTTGTGTTTACATACATATACTTTTCTATACATACATTATTAGACGATAGGTGAAGAAAAACTTTTTTATATTAATTAATTTTTCACAAGAAGGCAAATAATAAATATAAAAACGAGGGATATTTAAATGCTGAAAATATAAAACTTCAACACTTTCATTTCTATTATATTGGGTTAATTAATTATTATATCAATTATATAGACAAGAATTTGGTATTGAAATCACATAGCAAAGGCAATACCATTTCGTTTTCTATGTAAAGAATACGATGATTGTATAGAATATATAAAAAATTTGATTGTAAACACTACACATTTTATATAACGTCCTACGATATGACAGTATTTTGTAAGTAATAAATTTATTAAAAACCAGAACGGTACTTATAATATAATTCGAATTGCAAATAATTTTTAAAGTAGTTTTTATCCCCAATGGGAAGAATACGTTAATGCTGCATATAATCATAATCTAATTTTTCTATACTTAAAATCGAAATCTCCATGAAAATCTTAGAGGACCAGGTTGTGGTATCACGGATGCGATATTGTGGCTTTAGTGTATATATATATATATATCTTTAAAAAATGTAATATAAACTTTTGTTCTTATATTTAATACATTCATGGATCTCTGTTATATTCTTTTCTCAGAAAGTAAGATGAGACCAACTATCCTATGGAAATTTAAAATGAAGTTGCACATGGGTTCACCATTGGGAACTAAGTCACATATTGAAAGAGCAGAATAGTGAAACAAAAATCTCAAAACTGAAATTGCATATTTTTAAAATCAGGTACAATAAAGGTTCTATTATAGTACAATATTAAGTTCTCTTAAGTTTATTACACAATATCAAGTTTGTTTTCGCTTTTTAATATCACTGGCAGGAACTATTTGGGCTTCTAAGAGTATATCGAACAAACACATTGATCTATTTAAATTTTGTCATATTGAGATGAAATAAAAAGTCTCTTTCTGTATTTGCAAAAATTGCAGAAAATGGCAGGAGGCTTCAGAAGTTTGCTTACTTCAATACTCCTTCTTGGACAGAAAGTGGCAGAGGGAATGTACTGTGCTAATTTGCCCACCTTTAAAATCCAAAACTACAAAAAGTGTGGGAACAGAAGCAAGGTTTATATTATTGTCATAGATAGCGTCTAAACACCCCAAAAATCTTGCCATATTTCTATAAATTTTAAAGATACGGAAAATTGTTATGATCGGTTAAGACGTTTAATGTTCTTCAAATGACTTTCAGAGGAGTAATGTACTCACAAAGATTCTTGTACACCTTGCACCTACAACTTAAAATTGTTCAATTTAGTTACTTTTTACTGATGAAGATTAAAGTGTAATTGTATACAATGTTTTACATAGTGCTGATCCGATATTTAGTTTCCCTTACCAATACCAATAAAAACTTTAAAATTTTGATGGTAATAACAATTTAATTTCGCTTGTATAACTTTTAATGATTAACGTAATGCATCGGAGTAATTGAATTAAGTTTTTACTTCCACTCTTACGCATACTCAGTTGCAATTACCAACCTTACTAAATGCAAGTGTCTTCCTTTTCACAGAAATCATGAGCTTTCTTTATCGATTTACCTTCACCCGCCCACATTAATTAAAGAGTAAAGTGCAAAATGAGGAAAGTAAGAGAAAAAAGATAAGAGTAATTTGTGGACGGCATTTGGATTATATATAAATAAATATTTAATTATCAATTAAATATAATATGCCCATTGGAACTTGGAAAATAGTATAAAAATAATTAACTACAAGTCATGCCTAAAATATCGGCAACAAAGAGTACAATAAATTTGTTAAAAATCTCAAGATAATGTACACAATAAATAAACACTTTACACAAATCTCATCAGATAATACTCGACTACTTACCTTTCTTAAAAACAAGCGATAATGTTCAAAACATTGCAAATTCTCCCCGCTTACCTTCCCAATTGGTCCAAAACCACTCAGTACCAAAACTAGGAACTGAGTAGACGCCCCAATGAATAAATATTCCAACTTTGGCGTCGTCATACCACTGGGGCAGTGGTCTCTGGTCCAGGCTTTCCCAGGTTGGTTGATACTCTTTATACTGCGAATTCACCTCATTATCTTCAATACTAGCTCCGCATGGAACGCTCGCAAAAGTCACAGCTAGAAACACTAACCAAGTTTGTTTGTGCCAACCGTACATTGCCTCCACTAGACCTTAGACTTCAATACGAAACTGAGGAACTGAGTCTTAGCCCTCTTGCGGCTCACAACTTTTCCATTTACAATCCGAGTGGGTCGCAGCAAGCTGTTTTTAAGCACTCTCAGTGAACACGATTCCACTTTTAGATACGGTAGCTCGCTGGCGTGATAATGATAGAATATTATCAATTTCCAAAGCCATTTTTTTCGTGTTTCTTCAAAACACTCAAGTGGCGCTTTACCAGCTCATTTTTATTTTAGCGAACGATATTTGGAATAATATATAGATAATCTGATTTTGGGAGAATATTCTGATCAAGCTGGGGAAAAACTGCCAATTTTAAAATAATAATAAATATTAACACTTAACCTACCGGTTTTTAATTAAGCCGCTTTTCCAAGTTCGGCAAAATGTTGAGTTTTGTTAAAACTTTCATATTTTCAATATTTTATATGCAATTCCACGAATACTCATCATAACCAACCGCTGGTTGAAAATTTCATACTTAATTCATATATTGTATGTGTACATTTATATCAATATATCAGTATAACGCACTGTTAATCAAATTTGATCCCAAGGTACAATAATTAGTCTGCAATTGCAACAGGAGCAGTTGCAAGCAAATTCTACTTTTCTTACCTCCATACCAGTCGGTTGTAATACTGATCGGGGTCAGTTGTAACATAAATTAATCGTGTTAGGTTTGACCACTATGAAATCTCAGGGAAGTTATAAATTAGAATGTATACTGCTAATGAGGTACAATACTTTTAGTTATCTAAATTAGAAGTCAAATACTTATATTCAAGTACTAAAAACAATTTATCTTTATAAGTCTTATGTAATCAGTCTACAAAATAACATTCTATGTTATTGGAGTTTTTACGAAGGAATAAACAAAAATTAAGAAACATTTATTTTAATTCAAATGACCTGAATGAAACTTACAGTGTCAACAAAATTATTGAGTATCGAAGTAGAAAAACGTAGTTGACAAGATATGTTTTTACGGCATTTCTTAGGGACTTGAACTGTTACAATTGTACCTATGCCTCTTTTTTAGAATAGCGAAATTATTGTGATGAAACAAACTATTCTATACAAGAACAACTTACAATTTATTGATAATTAAAGTCTAATATATAAGTAGAAATACAGTAATTATCCTATTTTTAATATTAGCTGCGTAATAAGGAAAAACCTGCGCTCAAAAATACATTTTTGCTTTCGCCTGGCAAAACACAATAAGGTCCCCTGCAAGTGCCTATAGCATGCAAAGGCCGGCGTAACACTAGTGAGCATATTCGAACACCCAATCCGCTCCTTTCTCTCCTTGAACCCCCAAGCCCTCGCTGTGATTCGAGAGATATTCGCCCCGGCCTAAACAACTATGAAAGAAATATTAATTGATTCTTACTCATTGAACAAAGTGATAAAGATTTGAAACTCATACATTTATAATCAACATTTTAGAGTTATGACCGCATCTTTATTTTTGTAAGTAATAATTAATATATGAGCCCAGCAAAATACAAGTTTTATAATAGTTACTACTTTTTAATAAATACACTTTTTTCTTAAATAAGATAATTGTATTTTGGTTCATTAGGAGACCAACGGGAAATGCAATGCCGTATTTATTTAAGGCCAAAATTGAAAACTAAACGATACAAAATGGTTACAAATATTACCAGTGTATTTAAGGAAAAATTCGGACGGAATTAAGCGAAGAACGTACTTCCAAAATTATAAAAACACTTGTGTATATTTGTGCAATGTGTATATTTTTCTTTCTCCATAATATAATGAAATTTACTTAATGTCTATTTTGAAGGTGTAGGCTAATTTTAATCCCCTATTGTCTATTAAGTTCTTTGGGGGAAATTTAATATGTAAAACCGTAGTATTATCATACCACTACGAAGAAATAATATTAGTGTAATTAAAAAAATATGAAAGGAGGCATACTGAGAAATTTCCGTCGGGGTATCCTAATAGCTCAATATTGGATTTATTATCTAATAGTCCACCCAATGCAAATAGGTTGATTTCATTCTTTTCATAGGGATATTCTAGAATCATAGCGTACACGTTGGTTCGACCTAAATGCAAAAAACTACTTAGTAATTTATCCTAAAAATAAGTTCAAATTTTACCGGAATTTGCGCGCTTTTTGGTATACCAGACACCTCGAGTTACAGTGTCATTCTGGTATATCCAAGGCTTACTGCCATAAATAGCTTCACCATTCATTTGAAGCCACCTACCCATAAGCTTCAGACGTTCTTCAAAAATAGGTGCGATTGTGCCGTACTTAGTAGGTCCAACGTTTATTAATACATTTCCTCCACAGCTCACAGTAGTCACGATTTCTAATTAAATACAATTTTTATGGTAGCTTTTAACAACCCAAATCGAAACTTACCTCTAATAAGTTCTTGCGAGGTCATGAAATCTTTAAGGGTCGTGTCAAAACGATGTCCCCATGTGGTTTTATCTAGCGTAAATGCATTCTCCCATTTGTGTTTTTGAAGGATACCTAGATATAGGTTTCAGTTTTAGGTAAGCTCAGGGAATTATAAAACGTGGCAATATTCAATTATAAAATTAATGAGCACCTGGATTGTAACGATCTGCACAGGTATAAAAATCGCCGTGAGTGCACATAACACCTTTTCCCCAACGGTCATTAGTTACAATCGTCTTACGAACGGGGCTTGAGTTATAAAGCCTTTAGAGCAAGTGTTATTTTAGTTGGGATAAAAACCATTTAATTATTGTTATTACCAAGCGATAAATTCGGTTGCCCTCCAATATTCCGGATATGCTTCTTGGTCCCCATCTGACCACAGAATTTCTGGCTTATACTGGTTTATTAAATCGAACAGTTCTGGATGGACTTTGTTACGAACATAATTTTTGTCTTGAAATCCACTGTTTTTGTCAGCCTGGTACAATTTATTGAACCATTCATATAAGGAATAATAGAGGCCAAATTTCATTTTTTTATTCTTTCTTATCGCAGTCGATAGTTCCCCTGGAGATCATTTTTTAAAAATATTTGTTTAAAATGTTTAGGCAATTTACCTATTATATCCTTTTTTGGACCAATGTCTTTGGAATTCCAACTGAAAGATCTCGTGGATGGCCAAAGGGCATAACCTTCATGGTGCTTACTTGTCATCACGACGTACCTGCAATATGCACTCGATTGTATATATCATCAAATTTCATATTCTTTTAGTTTATACTTTGCTCCACTATCTTCGAATAGTTTTGCCCATTGACTGGCGTTGAATAATTCCGCTGTAAATTCTTTCGCGAACTCCTGGTATGTAAAGCCAGGTTTGTAGTTTTTCTTCATAAAATCGACATATTTCGGATCTTCGGCATCTATTATAAGTTTTAAAGTTTTAAAATAAAACACAAAAAGGCCATAAGAACTAAAAGGTGCAGAAGGGTCCAACATCAGAAACGAGAAAATGTTATATGCTACATTTTGTTTTTTTGAGTAATATCTATATTTAACTTTCGGTTGAACAACCGAAATAGATTTTGCATTTATTGTATGAGTGGTATATATAAAGTGCACCTACGAGTGTGTCCGAATATATAATATTGTTTATTTAAATTCCTAATTCCTAAAAGTGTCAACCTGTGCCTAATACTTTTTGCACAATTTAATCCAGCGCATTTTGAATGGAGCTTAAGGCACTATTAGCGTTCACTAATTGAAGTCGTCTGAAGTGGAGATATATGTTATACCTTCTAAAAAGTTCTACGACAGTAATGTTTCAAAAACTTGCAGTTAAGCTATGTGAAGGTTTGAGTACACAAGACAAGAATTTAAATATTTAATTTTTAAAAGATTGATATTGACCAATAAATAATTAATATCTCTATAAAAAATATAATATTAGGTGTTTATTATGAGATTGTTTTCTAGCCAGTCTAGTCAATTGACTAGTTGGTGAAAGCAAATATATGGGACGTGAAATGTAGCATATGGCATTTTACATGCAGTTATTTGTTATGTTAAACAAGAGGAAGGAAAAGTAACCAATATAAATATATACAACTGTAACATGATGTAACATGAATATGCCTGTCCGCGCAGAATTCGCCAGTTGCAGTGCAGCTGGGCTAGATAAGATGGTAATTAGGAAAAAAACCCTCCTAAAACCATAAACCACGAAAGGACGAAAACAAGAAAGGGTAATTGTGTCGGCGCCTCGGGAACAATCTTCTGGACCCGCAGAGGTACTAATGTATGTTCAGGTGTTCGGATGGATAGAGTTTTATTGCGATCGCTATTAGGACGAGATAAGGAGTGCATGAGTAAGATATGAATAACGAGTGGGAGCAAGCGTATTTAAGGGAAGAGAAGATGTTCCTGAAAGCAGATTAGATGTACCATCGGGCGTAAGCAGAGGTTGGCGAAATTCGTTGTTTGCGATAGTTTCAAAATAATAGAAATAATAAGTATCGCTACAAATTTCAGCTGTGGGGTTAACCTGATTAAAATAGGCGGATATTATGTGCGCGTAAATTGCATTTAAGTGAGCAGTGACACAATAGTGCTTTGAACAGTGACGCGATCGTGCCGTGAATAGTGACGGAACTGTGACTTGAACAGTGACATAACTGTGCCGTGAGCAGTGATGTGAACGGAGAAAGAAAAAAAGGGCAGAGAAAAGATATATATATAAATCTATAATATATATATAGCCAGGTAACCTAGGTATAAGGTAGCATAGGTGAAAATGGAGGAGCAAAACGTATTTAGCTCCCCAGGAAGTCTGAACGGAGAAGAAATGCAGTTAGAGCAACCTGCAGCTCCAAAGACAGACATAGAGCTTATGAAGTGGGAAAATGAG